>LD352030.1:0-10161 GCA_001465055.1 Ptychodera flava | reverse complement strand
GGCCATGGCAGGATCAATTTTTTTTTTCTTCTATCTCACCTGGCGACAATTTTTTTTTTCTCAAAATCCTCCATACCCCCCCCAGAAATCAAATGGTTCTCCCCTAAAGGCCACTCCTTTCACACTGTTCACTCAACGTTCAACCTCGGGAGTTATTCAGACAATTGGACAGTGTTACTCGAGAATTGCACAGAAGAAAAACAGATAAAATTCGTCGTTACGTTGCAGAGAAGGATAATCGAAAATTTACTTACCGAAATCCAAACGATCGCCTTGATCCTCAGCTCGGCCAGCTCGGGGTGTTATCATGGTTGTAAGAATGGTGACCATTGCATTGTTCACAAGCCGATCTCCACACGCCGATCGTGACGACGATGACGTGAAAATTAACGCGTCTTGAACATTGCGTATAGGTTGTACATTCATAGCTAGGGTATACGAAGCTGTCAAGGTGATGTCCAACGGCAAATTTCAGTGAAATTTTGTCAAAAGTCGAGTGAAAAAACAGCGACAATGCATTCAGCAATTCAAAAGGGTCGTATAAACTGTCGTTCTGATATCAGATTTGCCGCTGAGATTTGACCTGTGACACGCCAATCTGACCAATCACAACGAAGTCTTCACATGATATATGATGTCATCAGGCGTGATACTATTACTTCCGATACAAAGTCCTTGCAATCGCGATCGCTGTACACGTACGTACGTAACATAGCATGAATCGTAGTGGAAGTTTTTTGAAAAGTAATTCATTGAAAACTTGTAGCTTTCGACGGACTGTCCAAGCAAAAGTGTACATAGCATGCAGTTAGCACATCAGTGCCAGTGGCGCCTCGATCGCGGGGCTAACTGTGCAAACCCTTCATAGGCACTATACTAGCACTATTTTATAGTGTGCCTTCCCTGAGATACGGGACTTCAATTTCAATAAAAACTGTGTTCTATACGACAGGCGTGAGATACAAAAAATCCAACATACCAGTTCAACAATTTCTTAGATTTTTGTTCGGGCGCGTTTCTCTGGAGACACGTACGTACGTACGTGTCAACGGCAGGTTGAGTGAGATGTCAATCATTTGTACAGTGGATGGCAAAACGACTAATAATTCCCTTGTCTTTTTAAGTTGGCGACAGGCCTATAGTTACTTAGGGACTGGTCAGTTTCTTCGGCCTGGGGGGGATTCATGGGGGGGTCACCCTGTTTTTGACTTTGGTGATAGGGGGGGTCACCATGTTTTTGAAATGCCAAATAGGGGGGGGGGGGTCAGTGTGTTTTTGAATTTCAACACAGACTCATCATTGCCTAAAATGCATCGTGTCAGCCACATATTTCATCCAGTTGCATTTTTCGGCGCGTCACTTTAATATTCAGACATATTTTTCAGCACGCCCAACTTTAACATATCAGGTATACATATATCAGAGATATATGTATGTTCAATATTTTTCAGCGTGCTCTTCGAGCACATTACTTAAATATATATGACATTTTTCAGCATGCCCTTCAGGTGCATGACTTTAATATACAAGACATATATATCAGAGATATCAGGATGTTTTTTATTTTCTCTGCGCCCTTTGGGCGCCATACTTTAATAAATCAGAGATATATGCCAGAGATATCCTGATGTTTGCTAAATGAAAGTGTACTATTATGAAATCTGCATTTCATATGAAAAGCATGACAAATTCCTTATACTTTTCTGTTTTCTCTACGAGAATTCAGTATGAGAAAGCAACATGCACAAATATCAATGTTACAAGAAAAGGTCATCTCAGACTCTGCACACATCAGATTTGGCCAAAACTTGCCTATATGGTTCCTCAGGAGATTTAATTGGATGGCTGGCAAGTCTTAACACCCATCAAAGTTTTTGATTTACTGCTTTTTCCTGTTTGATATCAATGATTGACATCCATTTCTGTACTACAGTTCAGGACATCTGGTTAAGCATAGACAGTGTGAAATACATTCACAGCTCATTCAAAATGTACTGTATTCAAACTTTAAGATTGACACTTTGAAATTCCTATCTTACAACTGACATGCCAACAATTTCATTAAAACACAGAATGACTTAAAATATCAATGTATGTAAAATATAACATATGTGTATATATATATATATATATATTCAATATATATATTTACATATATATATATATATATATATATATATATATATATATATATATATATATATATGTATATATATATATATGCTACAGTATTATATTATTACATATTACAGTTGTCGCGCGCCGGGGGGGTCACCCTGTTTTCAAAATTTGGAATAGGGGGGTCAGCCACTTTTTGACGTCGGCAAAAAATAATCCACTCCCCCACCCCCAGCCGAAGAAACTGACTAGTCCCTTATACTGATCATATGATGGCTTCGGAAAATAATTGTCAAAAGACAAAAATAGAATGAGTGTTTTCTCCGACCGCGGTGACTGACATGCTCTGTCCGCTTATTATTACCCAAACTGTGGCAAAGTACTTTTCCTTCGTGGATTACGGCCGATTTTTGAGAGATTTTCGTTGCTGCAATGAAATTGATGAATTTGAATTATGCAAACATGTATATTCTTTATTCATGCATATGATATACGGTACATCTGCAGAAGCCAGCTGGGCACACACGTTCATTGATGTCATTTGGCTGCCCTGTAACCGTGCAGCCTTGAATTCTTACACATGATTCTGTACAGTCTGTGCTGTGTGACCATTGTATTTACGTAAAGCCTTCCATGGCAAACATACCACAAAGCAATCTGCAACTTTGTTTACTTTAGTCTTGTGGTAGACTTACCAAGAGAAAGATTGCTAATCACCACAAGTGCACCACTAGTGGTGACTATCGGCGCAGGATGGATAGAGTGTTGTGGCAAACAAACGTATGCGTGGTATGTTTACCCAGAGCTTGCAGCATGTTTACCACAAAAAATCTGTTTCGTACGGGGAGTACTGTAATTTCTGGCACATTTAAATGACGAAGGTCGATGCAATTTCCACACAATTTTCAGCTCTGTTGCTAATTGCTTTACACCTTGGACTTCTTAAACATATAAAAAACGGTCAGCTATAGAATATAGGGAAAATAACTAAGCATAATGGCTAGATGTGAAATACAAACACTCGGTTCAGTTTGCATGAAGGGCAATCGTCCACAGTTTGCATCAATTAAGCTAGCCATTGCCTCTCTTGAAGTTGATCATGTTGATTGAAAATTGACTGTAGAAATGTTCGATCAATCAATGATACACAGGGATCTCAGACACCAACTTAATAAGAGTTGGAGGTAGTGTTATCTCTACGCAAATAAAAAATGATTTCTTTTTTTACTCAAAACATAGTCGTCGCAAAGGAAACTGTTTATTTGTCGTCGATTTTTTAGCGACGAAGTTACGTAACTGAGGTAGCTTATAGAGTTGGGAGAGGCAAAGTTGACGTCATTTCCGTCAACAACTTCCGTAAAACTATTTTGTCACACCATGTGATCACCACTTCCGTAAAACTATTTTGTCACACCACGTGATCAGTGTTATCCAACGATTATAGCATACCATTCACGCTGCACACTCACTATCAGCGAAAATAGTATCATGTTGGATTGACATATAATTGAACTTAGAGCGTACGTGTGAGTGTATTTGCTTACATGAAAATGCGATAGACAATGATGCATTTATGTTAGAACGTCCATGCTCGATCAAATTGTTTTTGTTCTGTCGGTGCAAATTACGAGATTGGTGGATGTTGATGGACATCTTGCGTGCGTTTGGTCTTTGTCTGACATGCATGTCGTTTCGATCTCTTTTTTTACTGTGCAGGGGAGAATGAATTATGTTCCTCATGGGTTTCAAATATGTAAAAAAAATACGAAGTTTTGAGTGGATTTACGATTTCGTTTGCAAAATTACGAGCAAAAATTTCAGCTTCCCATTTCATCGGCGCGACCGTGCAAGAAACCTCAGTCTCCTACTACCTCCGAGGCTCCATAATCACATGTTGTACCACACGAATATGAAAGGCCTCTGAAACACTCAGTGTGTAAGCGTGTGGAAATTTTCGTAGTGTTTTTTCTCATTTAATTTGGCAAATTATCATCAAAAACCTCAATAATTCAAGGTAACCCTTTCTTCTCAATCGCTTCCTGGAGTTTCAAAGTCATACCAACGAAAATGAGTGAAAAATTTCGATGCAAAAATCGTGCATCGGCGAGAGTAGAGACTGAGAGTATTCTTACAGAAATAGCCCATGATTCGAGCTTGGTTTTCGTGTTTTTCGTTTGAATTTTGGCCAAATAGTCGCTTTTTAGCGGGTTTTGAAATTTTTAAAGCATCTAAAAACATTAAAATGACTTTTCATTAACAAACGAAATAAAAAACTGAGAAATTCAATTATTTATCTGCAAAATAAAAATATTTTTGGCAAGTGAATCATGCAGCTAAAAAGTGAATAATCAATGTTTTGGACGAGTACGTAGTATGAGCGATTTTCGTAGGGATTCCCCGACCGTTCGTTCATTGCTGTGGTGCTCGAATAAGCAGTCAGTTTATGTGAAACGGGATGAAATTTTCTTTCAGGCGAGGCGTTTCAAGTTACTCTTAAGAAAAGTTACTTATTTATCAGTTGTTGTTTTACTGTTTCATGATACACGTTTTTGATTCAATCACTTGTTGACTTGAAAAACAACGATATTTAGTACTCTTTTTCAACAGACTTTTTATAGTAAGTAGCCGCGGTAACAGCTTTCATTTTGAGTGAACTTTGTAAATGAACATTCTGAACCATCGTGTAATGTTATGCTTGGAATTTTGTTGCTTTTGAGGTTTATTCGTGGTTTTTTATAATTATTGTTTAAGTTAGTTATATTTTGTGTTTCTTTCCATCATCAAACATTGACAAGTAAGCTTGTAAAAGTAGCCTTTAATCACCTAAATTAGAATTATGTGTTACTTTCTGGTTTTATAATATGTAAATAAATAAATGAATAAGTTGATTTCTTTTGATCCTTTCCATTTATTGGTATTTTTTCCTGGTTTAAAGTTACTAATATCCTTAACCCTTAGTCTCTACAATCTTAGAAAAAAAATGAAACGATTGATTTAATTTAATAAAAAGAAACTTATTGTGACACAGTTCAGTCATTTTCATAACTCTGGTTCAAAAAACTGTGCTATACTCATATCTTGGCAGTGCTGAACTCTAAGTTCTGTCATAGTATCTGCGATTGGAGAATTACTTCACATAGAATAATTTGTAAATGTAAATCAGTGCTGTTGAAGATTATTATTTAATTGTCAGGGTCTTGCCAAATCTTGTGTGTATATAAGTATGTCCGGTTCTGAGATGAGCTGTATTGGCATCGACAGGAATTTGTTAATAACTGACAATTTAATTAATACAATCAATTTTGAAATTTACTCAAAACTTTTGAGACTGAATTTGTAAATTTACTAAGAATTTTCGGAAGCTAGAGTGGAAACAGACATAACAGTGTGATGGGCGGACCAGAAAGTCCATGGAAATCAAGCAGGTTGTTCTTACATGAACATTGCTGTTTGGTGTGTTGATTTGTAACACGTACACTATGCTAACATGTTTCAACACCCAAGGAAACATTTGCAACTTTATAGTCAATGCGACATATTAATAAAATTATTTTAATTTTATATCGGAATATCACAAAACAATGTTGTGATCATTGCAGTCCAGCTGTTATGAGTAAGCATGTGTACTTGGCTGGACCGATCAAGTTTCTGCAAAAAATCATTTCACTGTCAATGACAAGCTAAAGTGACGTCTTTAATAAATGTGTCCATTCAATATCCAAAGAAAATCGAGGCTACCAATGACACGAAGAAAGTTTGTCAGTCCCCACGGACGAAGTCTGGGGGGACTTATAGATTGGGTCATGTCCGTCTGTCCGTCCGTCCGTTCACGCAGACATGCCCTGGTCAATTTCTTTCAAACTTTGCACAAGGATAGTACCCTACCCCATAGATGCACGTCGATTTGTTTCACAATGCGATCAAATTTGGCCGTGTTAGACTTGGAGGACTTTTTAGTTTACACCTCCATAGACTCCCCATGTATAAGGCAGTTCTCCATAGACTCCCATGTATAAGGCAGTCCTCCATAGACTCCCATGTAAAGGCAGTTCTCCATAGACTCCCATGTATAAGTCAGTTCTCTGTAGACGCCCATGTATAAGGCCATCGTATTCTAGTGCAAAAAAGGATGCAGTGACACAGTTTTTTGTCCCCACGGATGAAGTCAAGGGGGCTTATAGATTGGGTCATGGTGTCCGGGTCATTGTGTCCGTTCGTCATTTGACCTTGATTATACATATATATGCATATCTCAGTAACCACAAGTTCTATACCCTTCAATTTTGATAGGATATTAGACCTTAAGATGTCACATCTTGTACCTCATTTATTATGCGCATATGTATTTCTTGGCTTGTCAATACAGCTACAGGTCTGATCTTTTTTCCCAATTTAGAACCATAACTAAGAAATGCCTCATGTGTTTCAAATTGGAAACAACGACATAGACCTATGTGCCCATAGATCTCAACATATCAATCCAGTGATACTTCTTAATGACCACATTTCCCTGCCCATCACGGCAGATGTAGTGCATGCAATACACAGTCCACACTGTCCAATCATGCGTGCATGTTTTCCTGTTATAATTCAATTGGGTCAGAATTTTGTAGCAAGGAACATACAAAATCTTGCAGATAAATCAATTTTGATGATCTATGTACATCTATGCAAATTCCAAGTTTGGTGGTCATGTGAAAATTATGTTTTTTGCCTTCATGTACAAGATGGCATGTTTACCAAGCTGAACGCTCACTGCTAAAAAAACAATAGGTTTTATTACAGTTTCACATTTCAACCCTTTCTTTGCATCTTTCTCAGCAACATTCCCCAAACCTCTCTCCTTGCATCCCTACCACTAAATGCACTGAGGAGCACAGTGTCATCATTGACGCTATTTTTTGTGTAAGTCATTTGCTTGTACGTGGGTAGCGAACGCCCGAAACGGTATACTTTGGAGCTACGGCTTTCTCGTCGGTCACTGGCTTTTACGGCAGAGCGATTTGTCAATGCAACCTTCCAGTGTCAACGCGACCGGCAAAGGTGGAGACAGGACCACGACAAATATTGAAATGTTGTTATGATGACGTGGCAATACAAGACTTTACTTTGTAATATGCCAAAATGAGATACATAGTAGCGTGAACAATGACATTTAGCTAACAAAGCAGAAGCCATTGTGTTTACTGTCTCATAACTATAATTGTTTGTTGTTGTTTTTTTAAAGAATGCATCAAAGTTACCAACTACAAGGCAGGTTATCTGCTATCCGGGTTATTACAAGCATTGACGCATTTAGAATTACCTCATTCTCATTGTGTCAACAGTTACGTTATGACATACTGGGTGTGCTGTAAGAGCGATCGACCTCTATTGACAATTGTCGTGTAAATCTAAAAAACCAGCAAGATAAAACAAAACGTGCAGTCCAGAGTAGAGTTGCAGTATGCTGTGCCAGAAGTGGGAGCCATTTTAGTTGCCGAACCATCCCAGTTCATATTTGCCGTTGTCGTGTACATTTAATGAAACAGAAGACAATTTCTTAAAGCTTCGATTAAAGACAAAATATTTCTGATTCCTCTTTAATTTTATCCGAATGTTTCTGTTGGTATCACCGTCATCAGAACTTACTTGTGGTTCTTTGCGTTAGTTGTTTTTGAAATAAACATTTGTCATTACTGAAGACGTTCTCATTTCAGTGATGCAAAAAAACTGGTACGTCACAAACAGCGAATGATGTCACATGTAGCGGCGCTGTGATTTATCTATCTACTGTCAGTCCGTGATCGTTTGAAACATTTAAATTAAGGGTGTGGAAGGGAGATAGCCAATATCACAGAGCCAATATTACATTCAAATCACCTGCTGTTGTTGTTAGAAAGTGATCGTTTCCGATATTGCACAGAAGATAGTTTTGGACGCAACGGGGATATATTGAAAGCATTGATACTGGTTTATTGAAAACCCTGTGGCATTTTGTGAGGGAAATCTGTTTTCGAACTCAGCCATACGTGAGTAAAGCGGCCATTCTGTTTCCCATCTTCCTATATTTCTAACGCGTACCACAGCGGCCATCGCTGCGTATCGAACAACAAGCGACTGTGAGCCCATTCACGTCTGCCATCGCCCATTCACCGAGAGTCAACAGCAGGCCTGTTGAGCTGTGTACCTTTACGGTAAACATGGTTGCACCAACTCAGGAAGTTTCAGCTCCGAGTCCGATCAGAAAGCGGCGCAGAATAATCTTTGAGTCGTCCAGCTCATAGAGTTTTCAAGACTGTAAATGTTGTCATTTGTACTCTCTTCATGGCGGGCAGAGTTTAATTGTTTCAGGCCAGTTCTCAGGTTTATTAAATTTGTTGCAATTTTACGGCATGTTTTCCCAAGGTTTGGAACGCACACAATAAAATAACAGAACAATTTCGAATTTGCAGTGACCAATATATTAATATGAAGAAACTTGAACTTTAAACTACAATCTGAATAAGTCACCGATATGTTAACAACGTCTTAAGAAATTACGTTTAAGAAATTACGTTCTTATTTTCTGTGCACACACATGTCGCGATGTGCTAGGCATGCGCGATTACAACGTTGTTACTGCATAATGTTCACGAAAGTTCTGAAAATCACCTCGTGTTCTTGTATTCATGACGTATGAATAAGAAATATGCTATGTTTAAATATCAGTGTCAATAATATACATACGAACGCAAGAAGTACGGAATAATCCCAGATTCTAGCTACCTGTAATCCTTCCCTCGTGTTTTGAAAAAGCTCTTGATCATCGCGGTCAATTGAACGTGTGCAGAAGTATACATCCGCAAAATTATTGCACATTGTAGATAGCCCAGCAAGCCGTGTCAACTTTCTAAAATCAAATCGTAGTTTGTCATATGACCAAAAAATTATCGCTCGATATCGCTTGTTCGCAGAGCTGCTTTACTACCCGTGCCGTCATGGGCCGCATTATACACTCGTCTGCTGCTCGTGTGTTATGTTGCCCATGACCTCACTCGTGCGAACGAAGCTCTACTTACATTACAATTTATATTGAGCGATAACCTCATATTATGCAAGAGTTTGCCTGGTAACTGACATCCAGTCAACTTTTATCTCACCTTCAAATGAATGCTCATTTCTATATTACATTTTTTAGTGAAGCCACATTCTTCATATATCATTACATGGAACATTGGGTGTAATCCGCTTGTCCGGCAAAAAGGTATATCATGAAAACATACCTTGAAAATAAATTTCGTGTAAGAGACTTGCAGGATTATTGGCAAATATTTGCAAGAGATCCCGTCTCTTTTTTGCAACAAAGTGCACTGACGAGACCACATTCGTTAGAACTTGAAAAGATATAATTTGGAAGCGAATAACTTACTTTATAGTTGGCAATTTCTTGGTTCCCAATCCGAGACCCGGCCCACCACATTCGAACTCTTTCTTCAGTTTGCGATGTGGTCCCATTGGCTCGATCGGGAACTGTCGTGGCTGTAGCTTGGGTTCGTCCCTTAGGGTCAGGGAGGGTAGTTGGTGATGAAATTTTACCGGTGACAGACGAAAATCTGCTTTATACTCGCTTCCGTAGATGCTTTCAGCGTTTGGACTTTGTCCAGCAGGCATTATAAAAGTTACGATGTTCTCTGATCGATGGCAGGGAAACAACTGCGGTGTTTAAGTTCCGTTTCCGGGTAGTGGCTCCATGTAACATGTAACAAGATGGCGTCTTCATTACTATTAATGATCGTCATTAATATTCATAAGCTCATTCTTGCTCATTAATATTAATGATTGTACAGTACCTAATGATGTACTATCGCTATTTCATTCTTATTTTGCGTGATATACCCGTGAATTACTGTTACTCACTGTATTTACTGTTCATAGCTGTTAATACTGTTAATAACTGTTATTATCAGTGATAATATGTATATACCCGTAAAGTACTGTCACTCACTGTATTTACTGTTCATAGCTGTAAATACTGTTAATTACTGTTATTATGAGTGATAATATGTATATACCCATGAATTA
>LD352029.1:87940-107924 GCA_001465055.1 Ptychodera flava | reverse complement strand
CCTATACACTGTTGGAAAATGTGTCCTCCAAATTCAACAAATATGTTGTCAATGAGGAAATCAAGCATACTGATAATGTCTTTCTCGGTATAAAACACTTTAGCGTTTAACAAAATTTTTAACAAAATATGTAGAATTATACCCCAATACCACATATTTGTAACGGCGTGAACCGTTTTTGTAGAAAAATGCTTGGTTGATGATGTTTTTCAAGCGTTCTTTCAATTTATCATGTGGTATTGTGGTATACAATGTGGAAAAATCGAAAGTTTCAATAGATGTTATTTTTGAAACAGATTTCAAATTTCAAATTTCAAATTTTCCAAGAGTTCCTTCGAATTTTTTAATATCCACATTTGATTTATACCACTCCGAGAAAAGACAACATCACAGTATGCTTGAAGTCCCCGTTTAACAGTACAAAGAACAGAAGTCAGTATCTTCGAATGCAGTATCTTTGAATGCGCTTGCATTAAAATCGGACAATATGTAATTGCAGTAAATGTTATAACAAAACGCATTAAAAAGACGATATTTAACATCAACCGAACGGGAGTAAAACTTTCTGAGAAGCATATTAGCCCTGCCACACAGAGCTCTACGTTGCCTTAGAATGTCTTTGTCGTCACGTAATTCAGATGTAAAAATATGGCCTAGGTAAACAAACTTTGGAACAAATTCAAGAGAAACATCACACAGCTTCACTGGAGGAACAGTCGAAAGCTTTGTCGACGATTAAAAATGGATACACTTGGATTTTCGTGAAATATATTTAATATCGTGGTCAGAAGCGTAGTTTTCACAAATCTCAATAAGTCTGCGGAGACCTTTGATGGACGACGAGGCAATACACATGTCATCAGCGTAAGAAAGATTGTTCATCGTGATCCCACCTACTTCGCAACCCGCTCCAGCATCAGAAAGCCTTGCATTCAGTGCGTCAATATAGACATTTAAAAGAAAGGGTGAAAAGATCTCTCCTTGGCGTACTCCATTCGCAACATTAAATGAAACTGAGAGAGAATTAGACCAACGGACACAGAATTGTTGAGAGGCGAATCAGTTTGTCAAAAGGCGGACGATATAAGCAGGTACAGATCTGTCAATCAGTTTCTTCAAAAGGGTCCAATGGTTGATTCTATCAAATGCTTTTTCTGCGTCAAGGAGCCAAACAAACACCGAGCTCCCGTTTTGTTTGTAGTATCTGATAGTTTCTTTCAGTTATTGAAAACAATGGAACATGAATTTGACATACAGAATGCAGCTGTCACATGGTTAGCCTGTTACCTTACCAACAGATCACAGAAAGTTCTCATATCTGACAGTTTATGTGATAGTGTTCCTCTTAAGTTTGGCGTTCAACAAGGGTCATGCCTGGGTCCGGTCCGTTCCACTGTCTATTCGAGTACACTGTTTAGCATAATAAGTAACCACATGATTACTTCATATGGCTATGCTGATGACACGCAGCTTTTGAAAGTGTTTAAGATGAATCCGACGCTGTCAAGTGTATAGAGAAGTATGTTCGTGATATATAACCCTTGATGTCAACATATAGACTGAAGTTAAACGAGGACAAAACTGAAGGTATGCTCTTTGGTACAAAACAACAATTAGCAAAATTAACATATAAAAAATAGCATATAAATTAACATGTAAATTATCATAGCATATTGATATCGTAGGTAATCAGATCAAATTAGTTGACCACGTTCGCAATCTTGGAGGCTGGCTTGACTCAAATCTATCGATGTCTTTTCATATTAACCAAGTTTCCAAGAAAGTCAACCATAACTTATATAATCTACATCGTATTCTTTAATATTTGAATCAGAAAGCTTGTGAAACTTTGGTCCATTCTCTCGTCAGTTCTCATCTTGATTATGCAAATCTGATATTGTATGAAATGCCTCAGTACTTGTTCGATCGATTGCAGCGAGTACAGAATAATGTCGCACGACTAGTAAAGGGTTTGAGAAAAAATGACAGAATATCACAATCTCTCATTGAGCTTCATTGGCTGCCTGTAAAGGCGAGAGTTGATTTTAAAGTAATTTTGCTAGTTTTTAGGCCTTGAATGGCAAAACATCTATGTATATTCAGGATTTGTTCACACCTACCAGCAATGCACGTTAAAATTTACGTAACGATGGTAGTCACAATCTTCTTGTACCTCTTTCATTTAATACAGTCAACGACAGAGCGCTCACTATTTGTGGGCCAAAACTATGGACTTCAATTCCCAGACAACTAAAGTTAACCACTGGCATCGATCTTTTTAAGCGTGAACTAAAAACACATTTGTTTTAACAGTACTATAAACGGTAGAGTTCTAATGTAAATTCCTTTTTTACTAACAGTTTTAGCCCACCCTTTTAACATTGTATCAAGTTTTGTTTTTCGTTTTCAGCTGTGATTTTTAACTTGCAGAATTTTTTATGGTTTATTATTAGTGTGTGTAGCGCTTTTGAATATTTCTGAATAGAAAAGGCGCTCTAGAAAATAAATAAACTTGAAACTTTAAACTCAAGTTTTGTACAATTGAGGACGATTAAGTTGACAGCATTCCATGTCAAGCGTGCTTAATATTACACTACTGCATTCATACAGTACTAGTGTGCACTGACAAGCCGATCAAGGGCTAGTAAGGCACTGCAAATTTCTAAATTTTGACTTCCTTTACTCCCAATTTACAGCTTGTAAGTTTTTCATTTCAAAATACTGACATGGGGTTTAAAAGCGTTTCTCAAAGCTGAAGCGATTAATTTTGATGTGAGTATGGCAGATTTCCATTTATCATATTTTCAACTTCAGAGTCACTCTGAGTCAAGTTTTGTAAGTATAACAAGGTTTTCATGAATAACACTTCTTGAAACATCAAAAGTACAATTCTGGGCATTAGTAATGTATGTATGAGAAAATGATTTTCAAAAAATAATCAAAAATATTTTTCGTCATCAAAAAATGCTTATTCTGTATGCGAATAACTTATTGGAAAGTTACTGGCTAGTCACAACGTTTTGTCTGTATAATGCCCTGTTTGCCAAACGCGTTACCAGACACTTGACTGCCCGTCCCATGTATTTATGAGCCCGCCTTAAAATGCAAAATAGAAAATTTAATTCTATTTTCGATTTTAAATTATTTGCAGACATTCTTAGTGGCATGCAGTGCAGCTAACCCAAAAAGAACAGAAAAACGTGTTACACATAGACTAAAATATACTTAGAGTAAAAATATTCATCCAATAAGATTAGAGTCCACATAGGCGCAGACCACAATTTATTCAGGCAATTGATCAATCGATTTATTACTACTGTGGTAGTATACACTTAGACTTTCTCAAATTGTTATAAATATTATCGTCAGAAAGATAGTTTGCAGATTTTGATGAGTTACCAAAGTTATTCAAGTGAAAGAGTGGCAAGACACACAGGGATTATTAATCATGATTCCTCCAAGTTGGCAACCTATTTAAGCATTTGTGAAAGTAGAACAATTGTATTGGTGGTATAAACATGAAAAAGAAATAGATCCTTTTTGAAATGCCTTCCTTGCAATCAAAAAGTCAGATAATGAATTGAACCAGAGGATACAAGATTTTTGACAGGCAAACCATGCTAGGGGACAAAGAATTTACGTATATACAGATCCGTCACTTTCTTTGAGAGGGTCAGAAGTCCTTCAGCATAGGAACCTGAGGATAATTGTCCCGAGTGGGACCCAACCATACATGAGAATAGCCGAAAAAGACAAGGGCAAAGTGAACTGATAAACTACCTCTAGCGTACTTAAAATATTCAGCATTTGACCAAATCTGACCCTAGAGATTTACTCACGGACAAGCCAGAGAAATTTTGTCGACTTTATTAACACTAATAGTCAAATATTCTGAATAGGTCAGAATGTCAATAGATTTCATAATAAAACATCTGGCTTGTATTTCCTTTTGTCACAGATTCAAGAGTCGTTTGAAGAGCGTGGCCTAAGTGTCAGTATTTGTTGACCTTGGTGACATTGTTCACGTCTTTAGGTAAGGTACTTTCTTGTGATTTAAATCAGCTACTGCAGCCCAAACTTGGCTATGGCCAATTTTCGGGACATTTGGCACTCGATTGTCACAATTACAATCCTCTTCTTTCCTGCATTCTATAAATTTGGAACGATGCATGAAATAATAAACGAGTCCAAAACGAGGCCTAGACTTTGATCAGCATACTGCAGAAGAAATACTTGCTAAGTCATATGCTTCCTTGAATATACACATCTGAGACTCAGCACCCTTAGGATCCTCAGGATTTTCACATCACGATTCTGGGTATTTAATTTGTAATGACTGCCATCAACAGTAGTCCTTTACAGAATTACCTAATAAAAATCAATAATGATTGATTTTTTCATTACTAATGCAGAAATGGAAAGTACGACATTCGGACACACCACACCACCGCTCCTCAAGTTTTTGAAAAATATCCTTGATAAGTACCCAGAAGGCGGGCAAATTATAAAGGTATTGTCCTTACTCAAAATAGCTCCTGTTTTCACTCATTGTCTTTTTGTGTGTGTCTGCGTATATGAGTGTGTCTGTCTCTATTTCGAATATCTCGAGATCGGCAGATCAAATGTACTTATACAAAGAGTAATGGCTACTTGAATTTGATGACCACGGCCTTCATGATAGCAATTAAAGGTACAGTAGGTATTTTTAAACAATAGTAGCCTATGACGCAAAATAGTTGGGCTTTCGGTTATAAATGAAGAAACTTCATGAACAGGGTCATTATAAAGAGTCATCTTCGTTGATAACAATGGTCGGATAGCATTCAAATTCGACACGTAGCTTCTTAAAAATACCTTTTGTAAGCTTTTCAGTAAGATAGAAGCATACTATTTGGATTAAGTGTGGATTTTTGCAGTAAACCACGTACACACACAATATGTAACTAAATCTAACAACACCTTCTACTGATATAACGACAGGAATTAGTTCAGAATGCTGATGATGCTGGAGCGACAGAGGTTAAATTTCTGTTAGATACCAGACAACATGGAATAGAAACATTACTTACACCAAGCCTGGCAGACTTTCAAGGAGCATCATTATATTGCTACAACAATGAAGTGTTCACTGAAGATGACTGGATGGGTATCCAGACTGTACAGCAAAGCATAAAAGAGAAGGATCCGCTAAAAGTTGGAAGATTTGGTCTCGGATTTGTGTCAGTGTATCATTTGACTGGTAAGTCATGACTTTATCACTTGTACAAAAATGTGCGAGAAATTAGCAAGAAATTGACACTTTCCCCCTTTTAAGCTAGAAGTGTGCGAGAATGTTGTTTTCTCACAGTTAGCCAAGGACAACTGTGTTTTCTTGCTTTGCATCTGCGAGAAATGGAATTCTCGCAAGCAATCAACAAAAAACTAGTCAGCAGATTGATTGTGAGAATTCACTTTCTTGCAGATTCGGAGCGAAAAACAGAGTTCTCGCTGGTTGATTGCGAGAAAACAAATTTCTCACAAATTAAGTGCGATATAGTATGTATATATACTTCTTGCTAAAAAGCGAGAAAGTGTCCATTTCTCGCAAGATCTTGCAAATTTCTGTATTTGTGTAAGTTTAAGCTGTTCAGTTTCCATTGTTATTTGGTTATTTTTTGTGATACCAAGAAAATATTCTGAAGTTGAACTTTGAGATTAAAGAAAATCCGAGATGTAACTATAGTTTTCATAGAAACTCTTTTAAAATTCGATAAAAATATGCCAAGCTTTCACGTCTAATATCATTACTATTTAAAATTTGTTTGTGGATATCGTACATCATCTTTTAATTAAATCTAAGACGTTGTCAGGTAAGGAAACAACTGTTTGCACAGAGCTCTTTACTGTTAAACGGAATAATAATAATAATAATAATAATAATAATAATAATAATTGATAGGACTTTGTAGTGAAATTTCTTGACAGACATTCACATATATATGTTGTTATTGACCCCTATTGTTTGGAAGAGTGAATCAAGGCTACGCTTTAGAGGATGCTACACTTATATTTACAGCGAGTGATGTTTTAGTTCTGCTTGTTTGCTGTGTTCTCTTAACAGATATGCCATCGCTGATGAGTTCCAGCCAAATTGCATTCTTTGATCCATTCACACAACATTTTGGAGGTGGAATGACAGGTAAAGCATTCCCGTTGAATGACAAAAGCTTAAAGACTTGTCCTGATCAGTGTTCACCATTTAAAAACATTCTCGGCATAGGTGATGAACATTTTTTCAAGGGAAAGTTTAACGGAACACTATTTCGGTTCCCCTTTCGTAGAGGTCCATCACCTTCCTTGTCTTCCACAATATTTACCCAAGAAAGAGTGAGAGAGCTTTTCCAATCTTTCAAGGAGGATGCTGACAGGGTCCTTTTGTTTCTAAAACATGTTACTTCTGTAAGTCTCTTTGAAGTAGAACCGGGAGGTCAGGAACAACTGATCTTTGAAGTCAGAAACGACACAAGAGACAAAGTTAGTATGTCGAAGTTCATTGGAAACCTGAAAGAAACTCAACTCCCAACTCCCAATTTTAACCATCACAGGATGGCTATAACAGATGCAGACGGAACTACCCAAAAAGAATGGTTGGTTATGAACACAGTGTTTGGAGATGTTTCTGAAAGAATGAAACAGTTAGCAGAACAGTTGCAACTGTTGCCATGGATCGGTTTAGCCATGCAATGCCAGGGTGTAGGCATGCATGTAGTTGATGGTAGAGTATTTTGTTTCCTACCCTTGCCTCCATGTGAAGAAAGCAAAACTGGATTTCCAGTTCACATCCATGGCTATTTTGCATTAAGCGACAACCGCAGAAGTATAAAGTGGCCCGCTACTGATCAACAGCATGATCTAACAGCTGAATGGAACCAGCTTCTTGTACAGACATTGCTGCCGAAGGCATATGCAATGCTTATAAAGCATTCTTTGAGACAATCAATACCACCCTCTGATGTATATGCAGCTTGGCCAACACATAGTAATATTAGAAGCCACTGGAGAGATTTCCTTCAACCATTTATCGACATTATATTCAAAGAAAGAGTTTTCCATACAAAAGCCAATGGTGGACAATGGATTTCTCTGAAGGAAATGCTATTGGATACTCTTGAAAGACAGCCACCTGATGTGGCCAAAGTATCAGAAACTGTAATCAACTACCTTGTTAACGTCTGTAGCCAACCAGTTGTTTCCTTACCTGACAACATCTTAGATTTAATTAAAGATGATGAAAGAGATCCACAAACAATCTCTCCCACCATTCTTCGTCAATGTGTGCGTGAATATGATGTAACTGAATGTACAATTGATGAGAAAACCTCCCTTCTCCAGTTTTGTCTTGATGATGACAACTTTCAAGATCTTAACGATGTACCACTTCTTCGTCTGTCAGATGGATTGTACACAACTTTTTCACAAGACCTCACGAGAACTCCCGTTCTACTGCCTACAAACAAAAATCCACGCTCTCTATTTCCAAGCATAAGTAATTCCTTCCATTTTGTGCATTCTGATCTCCTATCTACTGCAAAGAATAAACTGGAGAAGGTTGCTGAAGCTGATGTAGCTCAAGTAAGATTCCTTACAGATGATGATGTTGTAAAATATTTACGTGAAACACTGCCAAAGGAGTGGTTCATCACCGATGAAAATGTGGTCGAGTGGACACCTGGCATAAAAGATCAACCACAAAGGAATTGGCTTGAAACACTGTGGACGTGGCTGCAGGAAAGTTTTACTGATGACATAAATCAGTTTAAAGGTTTACCAATCATCCCTATTCAGGAAACTAATGAGAAGGTTCAACTTCTGAAACTGAATGCAACAATTCCTTCTATATTTGCAACAACAGATATCTCAGATGACATTGACTGCAGTGTCTGTTCCTGCCTTAGAAGAATGGGAGTGATTGTTATATCGCATCCTGCTAAATATTTAAGACATTCTCAGTTGAAGAAGTATATAAAGTCAATGACTCCTAATGGTGTTTTGGAAGTCCTGATTAAATGTGGTCTTTCAAAGTATACAAATCTAGAGGCAGCATCATGTAAAGAGAAAGTCAGCCTGCGACGTCTTTTAGCTAGATTATCGCCCCCAGAGGTGCCTTACGAAGGAGGAAAATTCATATCACAGTTGCCTATCTTTGAAGTACTTTCTAGGAGTAGAAGAATATCTGACTCCGACACTCCTTTATATTCGACACTAGTAAATCCATTAGCCCCATCTGTTTCTGATGAGCTGCCCAAAAATATCCCTTTAAAGACATACATGGTAACAACAGATGATCCCGATTCTCAAAAAATCACAAGCTTACTTGGAATTAAGCCTTTGAAATTAATTGAGGTCATCTCCAAGTATATACTACCTGACATTCAAAATGGTTTCTACCAGTCTAATGAGATAGACGAAATCATGGTTTGGATTTTCCAAAATTTGTTCCGCCTAAAAAGTGTAGATGCAATGCTGCCTAACAGACTACAGCTTATCCCATTTGTAAAGACCAACGATCTCACAAGATTAAAACCTAATGAATTATTTGATCCTGAAGACAGCGTCCTCAAGATTTTACTGTTCGAACAAAATGTCTTTCCCGTCCAGCCATACTGTCGTCCTGAAATTTTAGTGGTTCTTCGAGACCTAGGGCTTAAGCATAATTCTGATATGACAGCTCTTGATCTTCTATCATCTGCTGTTAAATGTCACGATGAAAATAATACAGGGACTCCCAATATTGAGAGAGCAAAGGCTCTCCTGCAGTGTTTAGATCACAGTCCAGATGTTCTCTTGAATGAAATCGATGGCAAGCCTCTCTATGAACACTTGTTGACTATAAAGTGGGTCCCAAGATTGCAGCATCGAACAAATGACTATCCAGCAATGCTACCATGGTTCCAGGACGACCCGAGCCTTTACACACCTTCTGACATATATACCATGGACCAAGCATCTTGTGTCGGAGGAGTTATGCCAATTATAGGATCAATTTCATGTGATAATATGAAAAAGTATTTGAAATGGGACTGCACACCATCTATTGAAATCCTTATTAAACAATTGCATGTTGTAATTGATGAATGGCTTGCTTTAGGGAAGTGTAAACCAAGGGGTTTCAACAAGGTAGTTGAAGATGCTGTGTGTAATGTTTACTCACGATTACAAGAGCTACATGTCAAAGAACTGTCATCTTCCCCTTGTGAAAGTAAAGTAGTGGCCAATATGAAAAAAATGCAATGTCCATGGGTATGGAATGGAGATGGATTCAGTAATCCACAAAGAATGGCATTCAGGTCAAATTTTACATTTGATATGAAACCTCATCTCTTTGAAATTCCTGCATGTGTCCGGGACATCACAAGCTTTCTTGAAGAATGCGGTGTCCGAAATCAGTTTAGTGATGACGACATGGTTTCTGTATTAAGCATTATTAAGGGTAAAACCCTAGAGAGAAAAAGTGACTCTGATGTCCAACGAGATCTTCAATTATGTGTCAGTATTTTGGATTGGATAACAAGAGGGGATAAACAAATAGGTGAATACCTTCAGAAGAAAATATACATCCCTATTAAATGTGAAAGTATGGGTTTGCATTTTGCAATTTGTACAGAATGCACATACTGTGATAATGACAGTCTAATGGAAGAGCTTACTTTCGAAAATGAACAGGAAGATTGTGGTGAACCTTTACATATGGTACATGACAGAATCTCTAATAAGACAGCATGTCTGTTAGGTATTCCTCCTTTAAGTCGAAGACTTGCAAAGCCTGATCCCTTGGGATTCGAATTTGAAGCTACAGGTCCATATGAACCTCTGACAACACGTTTGAAAAATATCCTGAGTGATTATGTCGAAGGTAGCATTTTTAAAGAACTCATTCAGAATGCTGATGATGCAGGAGCTGAAGAGGTGAAGTTTTTGATTGATTGGCGAGCAAATACTGACCACAGAACTACATTATTTTCCAAAGAAATGGAGATGTGTCAGGGGCCTGCCTTGTGGGCATACAACGATGCTGTCTTTACAGATGAAGATCTTCAAAACATCAACAAATTGGCAGGAGGTACAAAAAAGGAGGATACTAACAAGGTTGGGCGCTTTGGCTTAGGATTCAACTCTGTATACAATTTGACTGATGTACCTAGTTTAATCACACGGAACTTCTTCATTATGTTTGATCCCCACACGACTCACATACCAAATCTTATCAAATGCAAGTCTCAGCCTGGCATTAAGCTGAACTTAGAAAAGAATCCCAGGGTCCTTCGAATGTACAAAGACCAATTCCATGTCTACAATGGTATATTTGGATGTGACCTCAACAAACAAGCCTCTTTCAATTCAACACTCTTCAGATTTCCATTGCGAACAGCAGATGCTGCCAAGACAAGTGAAATATCATTGAAGGTATATGATCAGGAGCAAATGCATGAACTTGTGAATGCTTTGGAAAAACAGTCACTCTCACTTCTGCTCTTTACCCAACATGTGAAACGAGTAGAAGTGTTTCAATTGAGACCTGAAAGCCAGAATGTTAGGGATGTAGACTTGCTGCTCACATTGAGTATTGAAGAGGGAATTGACTGCAAGTTGACCCCGGGTTCATCTAGCTTCAACTCATTTGATGAATGTAGACAACATTTGAAACGTGGAACAGAATATATGAAGATGTCATTCGCATTTGAAAATGATATACCTCCACCATTACATTTGCCTGAACTAGTATCATACATAGTGAAGACCACCTGCAATAAAAACAAGCAAAATGAAGGCAAACTTGAGTATGATGAACAAATGTGGGCAATTTCTTCATGCATTTCTGATGGTGAAGCCAGAACACTAGCCTTGACAGAAGAGGGGAAAAGGTGTGGTCTTTTGCCCTGTGGAGGTGTAGCAGTAAAATTACAGGCTAATGGGGCCCTCAAATACACAGTAGCTGAAACTAAGGGAGAACTCTTCTGTTTTCTTCCATTAAACATCCAGAACAATATGCCCGTCCATATTAATGGCTGTTTTGCTGTTGATTCACATAGAAGAAGTATTCGACAATATGTAGCTTCTGATCTTGAAAAACATATAGAAGTAAGATGGAATGAAGCTCTTATGAAGGACGTCATAAACAAAGCATATGTCCATCTACTAGAAACGTTACTGCAAAATGACATACTTCAAGAAAAAGGAATAGTTTATTCTCTCTGGCCTGTTGCAACACACAAACGAGAACTTTATATTGACATTGTAAGGGGCTTTTACAATAGTGTAGTCAGAGGCATTGGAACAAAGTCATTACCGAAGGTATTTCTGCAAGAACCATACATGGACGGAGATAGATGTTTGTCTTTCTTGTCAGTAAAAATCATTGACCCTGTCATGAAGAATGAAAATGAAGATCTAACAATTGCTGCTCGACAAGTAGTCAACAGTCACCTTTCTAAAGTGCCACATGAACATCAGAGAACTGCCGACATAGAAGATAGAATTCTTCTGACTTTTGAAGTCGTAGAGCTGTGTTCTGAAATTCAACACTTGATTGTCTCTGAAGAGCAGTTCTACCAACAGTACTTTTTCCCTAATCTGAAAACAGTTGAGAGAGAGGTCCGAGACAAGTTTATTCTTGATGCCCTTACCCAGGATAAATGGAAAAGTAGGGAGTACTTAAAACAATTGCTTCAGAATAGTCAGTGCATACCCACATCGCCACATGGTTGCAAGTTATCCAAGCCCTCAGATCTGGTGAACCCACGCTCCCTACTTCTTGCAAATTTATTTAATGAATGCGATGAGAAATTCCCATATGGTGACTACAGTCTTGATGACTGCCTGGGAAAACTCACTGAACTTGGAATGGCAAGGGATTCTTTGCTTTGGACAGATATTATTGAACGAACAGAGTCAATACAACCATTGTATATAAAAGATAAATCCAAAGCACTTTGGCGTGTTAAATACTTAATAGCATACCTGAATGCACATTGGAAAGGGTGTCCAGAAGACGTCAGGATGAAACTGTGTATGATACAGTTTTTACCAGTGCTTAAAAAACCGAAAGATTTTATTCTTCCGTGGCACATGCCTTCAAATGAGATTCTTTCACCTAACAACATATATTGCAGACAAAATGAATTTCTTGTTTTCACAATAGAACCAGTCCTAAATGATGATAATCCAGACAAGTTTGGATGTGGTAAAATCCCATCATATGCAGAAAACTTTCTTGGTTTGATAAAAGAACCCTCCATAGAGGTTGTTCTTAGACAACTTTCTAACATGATTGATTGCAATAATACACTACAATGCTGCACCAAATTAGAGAAAATTTGTAGCACTGTATATGAATACATGCAACGTCGTATCTTTAGTGTGCAACCAAGCAGTCATTTGATTTATTCTACAAAAAATATTGGTTCGTCAATTCGACCACAATCAGAGTCAGAACTTCAGCAACTAAGGAAGTTCCGCAAACCATTTCTGTTTGTGGATGGTACTTTCATACATCCTCAACAAATATCATTTAACTGGCGTTCAAATGATGAACCTTATTTATTCAGAATGCCAGATTATTTGTTGAAGTTTAGAAACCTTTTGAAGGCTTGTGGAGTGAGGGAAAAATTTGGATTACAAGATTTCATTAATGCCCTCATGAAGCTTGAGGGGAAAAAATGTGGTTTGCCATTGACAGATGATGAGCTGAAAATGGTTTGCAATTGGTTGACCCAATTCCATTACGGTAAATATATTTCAGATGACACTCTTAGATATGTTTTCATACCAGATGAAAGAAAGATTCTTCGTCATCCAAATCATCTGGCATACAAAGATGTTGACTGGATAACCTCTGATAATGGTGAGGAAGATTATTCTTTCACTCACGAATTGATAAACTGGCCTCTTGCAGAAAAGCTTGGTGTTAAGGTTTTCAGGTCAAAAAAGCTTGGCAGCTATTCATCTTCAGAAGGATTCTACATTGGAGAAGAGTTTGGTCAAGAAGAGAAGTTAACAGATAGGATCAAGGGGATCATTAGAGACTATCCTTCTGGCACTGAAATCTTCAAAGAGCTGGTGCAAAATGCTGATGATGCCAAAGCTACAGAACTCCATTTTATATATGACAGACGCTACCACAGCACCAACAGAGTTTTCAGTGATAGTTGGAACGAACTCCAAGGTCCTGCGCTATGTGTTTATAATGACAAGCCTTTTACAGAGGATGACATTATAGGAATACAACACCTTGGTATTGGAGGCAAACGAGATATTTCTGAGGCTATTGGTCAATACGGAATAGGTTTCAACGCTGTGTACCATTTGACTGATTGTCCTTCCCTCATCACTAATGACACGGATCTTCTCGTTTTCGATCCCCATGTACAATATGTTCCTGATGCGACTAGGCAAAAGCCAGGGAGAAGGATTAAGGTTGGACAATTGCGAAAAGACTTTCCAGACGTTGTGTCGCCATATCTATCTGACATGTTGAAATTGAGAGGATCAACATTGTTCCGGTTTCCACTACGTAAAACAAAATCCGAAATTTCTGAGAAAGTTTATGGTGAAAGAGAAATGCAAAGGTTGATTTCTCTTTTTAGAAACGAAGTCCATCATATTCTGCTCTTTTTGAATCACATCCAAACCATCAAAATTTCTGAAATAGATAAAGAAGGGAAACTAAAAACAACAACTACAGTAACAGCAAATTTGTCAACTGAAGATAGTGTACAACGGAGGCAGTTTTCTGAAGATATTATTTATGAAGCAAAAAGCATAAAGAAGGACGCATGGAAAATATGGGGGATGCCACCAACTAACGTCAGTTACTTCATGACTGTAAAGGTTTCAGACAGAAGTGAACAACAGTGGTTGATTACACGGCAAGTGGGTTTCTCTCCTTTCGCCAAAGACAAACATACTAAATATCAAATGGAAAACATGGTGAAGTTCATTTTACCGAGGGGTGGAACAGCTATGCCAATTCAAAGTGATACAACTGCAGGTTTTGTTCCAGCCTTTAAGTCTTTAGCATTTTGCTTTCTTCCACTACCTATACAAACTGGGCTCCCATTTAATGTAAATGGACAGTTTACACTTACATCAAGCAGAAGAAATTTGTTGACAACTGGCAATATGAGTAAATGGAATGAATCTATACAGTTACACGTTATTGCACCATGTGTGCTTGTTGGTCTTAAAAAGATGAAAGATTCCTTCTACTTGAAGGGAAATACTCAGAAACCGGCAAATGTTTATTCAGCTAATTTCCCAATGATTGAAAAGGTGCACACAGAATGGAGAAATCTCGCTGAACAAATCTACAAATTGCTGTCCACCACAAAGGAAGAACTGTTTCCAGTGATTATACCGTCTCGTCCAAAAAAAACTGAAGAATTATGTGATGTCAAGAATGATGAAACAGTCAAATGGTTTTCATTTGTAGACGTATACTTCAACATGAGTCCCTCAATAAAGGTTTATCACACAACTGATTCATTGGAAAGCGTTCTTCTAGAGACAGGATTTCCCCTTACAGTATTGACTCATGAAATAGCTGAAAACTTCCTTACAGCTGGTGTAGAGAATATAAAGAAAATGACACCAGAAAACGTTGTGATGTTCTTAAAGAATTGGTCTTTGCCGCAATGTATTATAGGCCCAGTACCATGCAAAATTAGTGAGACAAGCTTTGGCAATGCTAAACGTGTTAAAGTGATCTTACAGTATTGCCTGAAAGCAAGACAAATGTGTCTTCATTGGATACCTCTGTGCTTGTGTGCAGATTACATTTTAAGGACTTACAATGCCTTCAAGCCAATTTATGTTACCCCATTTTCTTCACTTTTGCCAAAGTTACCATCAAGCTTTGTTGCTGATGAAATCGTTCATGTTCTCTGTCCAGAAATTCATAAGGAGGGAGCATTACAAGAATTTAATGAAGGTGATCTATCAGTTAATATGGACCTTGTTATGCCAACTTATTGGAAAAGGTGTAAACACTATGTACAATGGAATCCAAGTTGTTGTGATCATCCATCTGAACAATGGATGAGGACCTTGTGGTGTTTCTTACACTCTCGCAGGAATTCGGAGAATGATCCACTTGTGGCCCTTAAAGAATGGCCGATCATCCCAGCTAAAGGGTCAAAACTACTGCCTCTATCGCTGTCAAAGACAATACTAGACAGTCGGCGATTTGGAAGAGACATGTATCGATATAATTTCAGAAATGTGGAAACTGTACTGTGTAAGCTCAACTGCCCAGAGGTTGATTATGATGTAATAGCTTTTCAATATGGTAACCAAAGTAAAATTAAAGTCATGAAAAACACAACAGTGCAGTTGGTATCAAAAGCACAAGCACAAGAATTACTCAAGCAACATGTCGCTCATATAACATCCAAGCAAGACATCATATCAGTTCTCTATCATCACTTCCAAACTGGTCAGTTGAATGTTTCTCTTGAGGAATCAGAATGCATAACACTTCTTCAATATATTCAAGAATGCACACATGCAATATGCTCAGACAAAGATATTCTCAGGAAATTGAAAAGTCTTCCACTATATTTCACAATATTTGGATCACCAGTCAGCATCAACCAATATGAGAAGTGTTATGTCATACACAAAGGTATTCCCGATAAGCAAAGAGATGTGTGGATCGGCCAATGTAACTGTGCACTCCTAAAGGAACAGACTAGTTTAAAGATTCTGTATCAGCAAATTGGTGTAGAGGATATAACTCCCGAAAATGTATACATTAAACTCATCTTTCCATATTTTGGGAAACTTAGTGATGAAGCTCGCCTTCAGCATCTAGAATTTTTAAGAGATTCACCGACCTGTGATCGCAATGACTCCTTGCTCATTGCTCAGTTGAATACTTTGGCATTTATACCAAATGTTGATGGATCTAACCCCCTGCGTTGTGCAAATCAGTGTTTCGATCAACATAATGTGATCTTCAGGGAAATGCTTCCAAAACGAATATTTCCCATTGCCCCATACGATACTGAAGAATGGCATCTGTTTCTCAAATTATGTGGTCTGAGAATGAATGTTGATGAAGAGTTGTATCTCAAATTTGCCTACGAGATTGAAAATCATAGAAACGAAAACTTAGACAACAAGATCAGGAAGGCCAAGATGTTGGTTTGCTACCTGTTAAAACATACCCATCTTCATCATAGCATGTCATTTCTTTACAAAATATCTATGGTAAAGTTTGTACCCATAGAGAAACCAAGTAAAGAACAACTAGCCATTTGCTCTAAAAGCTTTATGAAAGGCGAGACTTTCTCATGTTTCCGAGAATCTGTTTCACTTGAGAAAGATAAACTAGTATGGACAGCATCACCATTGCTACCAAAGTGGGCTGATCCATACCACATAAAGTACACCAACTACAAACATTTAAGATGCAGTTTAGGCATAAAGGCAGTACCTTCACTCGATAGCGTCTTGCAACATTGTGGAAATATTGGAGAAGCTGTTTCTGCCAGAAATAAATCAGAGCTCGAGGAAAGATTGGACAAATGTAATGTTGCATCAGCTCGGTTCCTTACTAAAGTTATGGAAGAGATTTATGAATTTATGATACAGGAGTGTTTACACTATGCAACAGAAGACTCCACATGCTCCGAAAAATGTTCAGACAACATGTGCAGCGTTTGTATACAAATCCATGCAGCCTTACATGATGTCCCATTCGTAATCGTTGAAGACGGGTGCATGATGGTCAGAGCAAGTCAAGTGTTTCTTCAACAAAATAAATGCACTGTAGAACCGTTTTTACACTGCATGCCACTAAAACTTGGGAAATACGTGGGACTTTTTAGACTGCTTGGGGCACAGGAAACAGCAACAGCTACACAGTTTGCCATTGCCTTGGAGGAGATGTACAAACTTTATGGGTCACATGAACTGGATGAAAATTGTCTAAACATAGCAAGAAAAGCAATTAATGGCCTTTTCGAATGCCTACAAAATAAACAAACACTGGTCACAACACATTCAGCAACACTTCCAGGTCGCTTGCCTCCTCTGAAAAATATGTACTTGTTAAATGAATCAAAACAACTACTTCAATCCAAACAATTGGTATTCAATGACTTGTATGATAAGATTGGAAAAACACGAGGATTTGAATGTCAATTTCTGGTAGACTTACCATCATACTCTCTGCATTTACATCCACAAATCCTGGTTGAAAGGATTCCAGAACACCTTCGGCCAAAGTTCCTCAGCAGCATGATAAAGGAAGAGCTGCAGCCGACACAGCCATGTGTAGAATCCCAATACTGCACCAATGAAGAAGATTTCACAAGCCTACTGTCATCAAATTATTTTGGTGAGGCCATTCTCAGACTCATTGCAAGGCGTTCAAAAATGGCCATTAGACATGAATTGAAAACCTGTCTTACACGACTGAAGACTATTAAGATCCATTGTGTACACTCTGTAAGAGTTAATCTCGTCAAGATTGCGACTGGAGAAATTGTGTGTAGTCGACCTTCACCCATTTACCTGGAGGGAAATGAACAAAGACATTCTTTATACATGCAACATTCGTCACAAGAAGATACCATGAAAGTAGTACCACTTTTTGCAAGAGCAGTATGTTTAATACTAAAAGGAATGGCTGACTCAGTACAATTAGACATTTTCCAACTTTTGAGACTTAAGTCAATGGAGAGTATTAATACATATCTTGACCAGGAAGGTTGTGAAACATTATTTGAAATTTCTGATTCACCCTTACCTCAACTTGGGTCGGAAATACCTCAGGATAAAATTTACCTCCTCAAGCAACATCCAAATTATTACTTCCGGGCAGATGAATATGTGGGTTACAGATTAGGTAATGATAGCACTGTATTTACATTCATTTATGCAAAGATCATTAAAGAGCTGAAAATAGTTACTCCGGCATGTGAGGACGATTCAACCTACAACATGAAACGAATTTATGAAGTTGACATAGGAAAGAATGAATTCATTGTTGTGCCAACGTTGGACCTTTACAAAATACGAACGATTGTGAAAAACAAATTTCTCGTGCCATATGAAAATTCACCATCGTTTCCAGATAGGGATCAAAGATCTCTGGATGACATACTTGATGACGTAACTGATCTTCTTGAAAAGATTTGGTTTGATACTTCTTTGACTGAAGATGAACGGAGAAAAGCTATTAAACGGCTTTACCTCGAGTGGCATCCAGACAAGAACCCCGGGAATGAAGAGCTCACTGCTGAGGTGTTTAAACATATCAAGAATGAATTGGATAGGCTGGAACAGGGCCGTCCAAGGAAGAAAAAGGCAAATGAGAGTGCAGGAACTGAAGGATCAAGCAGGACGTCATCTTCATTTAGAGCTCGATATCAGGGCCAGGGATATTCTTCCTTCTATGACAGATGGGACCATGAAGCGAGGATGCACAGAGAATACAGAAATGACAACACTGCAGAAAGTACATACTATGATCATTACGGCCAGGGATATCCTTCATTCTATGAAAGATGGGACAGTAAAGGATGGATGCACAGGGAATATAGAAGTGAAAGCACTGCAGAATGTTCATACTATGATCCTAATTCCTCCAAATTCACAAGGCGATTGGACTTTGCAGAAGGCGAACGGTGGTTCCGGCAAGCAAGGGCAGATCTAAGTGCAGCTCGTAAGGACTTGGCGGACACAGATGGCAAAAGCTTTGAATGGGTGTCATTTAAATGTCAGCAGGCAGTCGAGAAGGCTCTAAAAGGTGGTCTGTACGCGACACTGGGCTATTTGCCAGACCCCCGCAGTCACTCAAATATTATTCTTGCATCTTCATTATCATACCATGCATCAGATGTTGATGTTGTAGCTGATTCCGTAGCACTCATGAATATGAAATGTGACAACATTCATCCACGATACCCGGATGTGCATGCCCGTCCTCAAATACCAAATGATGTCTACACAAGACAGAATGCCGAAAAAGCACTTGAACATACAACAAATATTCTAAGATCAGTGGCAACGATTTTATCTGAACAATTGGGCTAGAGAAGTTTTGCATCGAGATGGAGTTGTGACTATTTGTCCACGATGTTTTAAATCACAAGTTCATAATGTTCGAACAGTATTTATGTATAATAATAATTTAGGTTATGCTCTATTGTTTCTTGGCGCCAAATATTTATCGGCATGTTTCTCATCGGCCATTAATCAGGAATGGAATCAGGAATCAGAAATGACGTTGATGAGGAGTTTCTATGCAAGTGCCAACTCTTTGATTAGGACTTTCTATAAATGTTCTTCTTCAGTTAAAATATGCCTTTTTAAGGCATATTGTTCTGCTCTGTCCTGTTCCCATCTTTGGAGTACTTATACTAAGAAATGTATAATTCGACACAGCAACTCTTGGCGCAAGATTTTCTCAGACTGTTTTTAAACTTTATGTATTTGTGTTCCAAGTGAAGAGTATGTCTAGTTTTGTTTTATTTTCTTGTTGAGTAAGTTTTTTGTTTTTTCCTCTGGTTTTATGAGCACGTTCTCGAATTAAAGAATAAATAACAAATACACATTAAATAGTAATCAGGGATTTTTGCCCTGATAGCACTGTTTTATCGTCACAAAGATGATACCACATTTCTTAAGAACTGATGAGTGATTCAAATTGAAATTCATTGGATATTACACCAAACGTTCATCAAGGTTTGGGAGAAATATTTTCACAACGTAAAACTCCTGCAGAACGTTCCTTGAATGAAATTGATCTGGCACTATTTAGGGAGACCTATACCAATGATCAGTAAACTTTCCACTGAGCCTTTTAGGTTTTTAACGTTTTTCAGCATGCTCATAACCTTTTACTATCGCACAATTAATAGGTAACAGGTCGAAAGATGTTCAAAAATGGTGTTTACGTACTCCAAGCATAAGCACTACCGTGGGGGTCACTTCGATTAGT
>LD352029.1:71346-82507 GCA_001465055.1 Ptychodera flava | reverse complement strand
ACTCCCAACAAGACGATGCCCTTCAAGTCTTTTAATGTCATCGACGGCAACCTCATCTTTTCATCATCCTTGATTCGACTAATCGTTGTCTATCGTCCACCAAAGGGTCTCTTAACGACTTTCTCTATGAATTTGCGGGCTTATTGGAGAGTGTGATTTACTCACAAGGGAGGTTGATTATTGTTGGAGATTTTAACATTCACGTGGACAATCCTACTAGCGCTGATTCTGTCAAGTTTGTTGATCTACTTGAATCTCTTGGCTTGACACAACACGTTATTGGTCCAACACATTCTAAAGGCCACACCCTAGATCTCATTATCACCAGGGCAGCTGACCCATGCGCTACCGATATAGAATCTGATTGGCTGTTACCATCCGACCACGCCTCTCTTCATTTTTCCGTTGCGTTCACGCGACCCCACCCGCTGAAAACTACCAGGTCTTCTCGAAATCTTGCAAATATAGATGTACGTGATCTTCAACAGAAAATCAAGTCATCGATGCAATCGATCACATCTGACATTTGCTGCCGTCCGACTGATCTTGTCAATGCTTATAATAGCGCTTTAACCTCAGTTATGGATGAAATTGCCCCAGTCGTGAAAAAACAATTCTTAGATAAAGTGCGGGCTCCGTGGTTCACAGTAGAACTGATTGAGTCACGTCAAAATCTGCGCCAACTGGAGAGACGGTGGAGAAAATCCGGACTTGTGGTTCATGAACAAATCTTCAAATCAGCCAGAAGTGAATATACAGTTAAACTTCGTAATGCACATGCGACCCACCATCGTGATCGTATTGTTGGCACTGACACCAAAAGCCTTTTTCGCATCATCGATAGTATCACTGGCACAAAAGGCGCCCTGTCTTCGATCGTCCCGGACTTTGATCCGTCCACCTTGCCGGACACCTTTGTCGAGTTCTTTCGCGCAAAGAGTTTAAAGATCCGTGAGAATTTGCTCTATGTCCAACCGACTGATCCTGTCATTAATTCACGCTTCAGTTTGAGTTCCTGTGATCCACTGACTGTTGAACACGTTGAAAAGCTTATCAATTCTCTACCAGCCAAATCCTCGATGTTGGATCCCATACCTACGATATTGTTAAAGCAGTGCTCGCATCAAGTTGCTCCCACTGTTACACTTATAATTAATTCTTCGTTTGCGACAGGTGAATTCCCTCATTCATGTAAATCAGCAATTGTACGTCCACTTTTAAAGAAGCCTGGTGTTGATAAGAATTCCCTTAACAACTACAGACCAGTTTCTAATTTAACAGTTATTTCCAAATTAATTGAAAAGGCAGCTCTTCTTCAAATTAATTCATATTTATGTAATAATAATTTATATGCGAAGTGTCAGTCTGCTTACCGAGAGGATCACAGCACTGAAACTGCTCTCCTTCGAGTGCACAATGATGTGCTGCGTGCTCTTGATCGGCGAAGTGATGTCATTTTAATTCTCCTGGATCTCTCTGCTGCTTTTGACACCATCGACCATAACATTTTAATACACAGGTTACGTTGCAGGTTCAGAATTGATGGTACTGTTTTACAATGGATCATTTCCTATCTAAGTGACAGGACAATGAGGGTGTGTGTTGGGTCGGTGGTGTCAACAGCACAGTCGCTTGACTGTGGTGTTCCTCAGGGATCTGTCATTGGACCTGTGCTTTTTAGTTTGTATACAGCACCCCTTGAGGACATCATAGAAAAGCATGGTTCAGAATCCATGTTCTATGCTGACGACTCCCAACTGTACATTACTTGCTCTCGTGTCTCCACACCGACAGCTAAAATTGAGAACTGTATCGGAAGAAATCAGACAGTGGATGTGTGCAAACTTGTTGGCACTGAATGATGGCAAGACTGAGGTGATTAGATTCTCGTCGAAATTTAGTGATGGAGGTCAACCACGTGCTTGTAGTCTGCGGGTTGGGGGAGTTAGCGTTCATTCATCCCATGTAGTTCGTGATCTTGGTGTTACACTTGATGCAACAGCATCTATGTCAGCTCATATCACAAATTTATGTAAGTCTGCTTCATTTGCTTTATGGAAAATTGGAAAAATCCGTAATCTTCTTGATACAAGTTCTGCAGAAAAATTAGTACATGCGTTTGTTACATCAAGACTCGATTACTGTAATAGTTTAATATTTGGCCTTCCGAATTATCAAATCAGGAAGTTACAACTTATACAAAATTCAGCTGCACGTCTTGTATTGAAAATAAAGAAAGCAGATTCTATTCAACCAGTACTACGTAGTTTATTAGGGAAATTGGAGTTCCCTGCGATGAATATATTGACTCGTAATTAGGCATAACTTTAAAAAAAAAATCGAAATAACGAACACAGCCCCGAGATAGTTAATTAATGAAATATCAACCGGAGAAAATTATGTCTCTTTGTAAAATTGCAATGACTAGCGATAAAGTGACTGAAACAGTTGAAATGTGGAGAAAATCTCCTTTCCAACCATTTCTAATGATGTTTCATGACCGTTGATTCAATGACGGAAAATGATTCGATGATGTCATTGTCTAATAGCGTGAATAGAATGACGTAGTACTCCAGTCGTGACTTATATGAAGATCTTCCCGCTAGATTAAACATAATGAGTCTATGGTGCTGCTTATTATTATTATGTAAGCTGATGTTTTATATTAACATTTAAATCGTTTAAAAACAGGCATACAAAATATTAGTGATCCTTGCGCTTTATCGCAAACAGGACATAAGGGACAATGTAGCTCGTTTTTGGCCCTATGTGATTTCAAAAAAAAACTTGAAATACTTGTATGAAGTCACTCAGTGTACAAAATGACGACGGTACATTAACTGTAAAAGTTTCAAATTACCCGTTTGCTGAATGTAACTTAGGTGATATTATCATTTGTGACCTGTAGACAAAATGGATTTTTCTTTTCTATGACAAAGAAACATTGCCATAAATAAACATTGCCACAAATAAACATTGCCATAAATAAACATTGCCCTCATGCAAGGAAAAAAGTTGCTATCCTTAATACAGATTTCATTACAAAAGCTTGCATGAGGACTAAACTTTTGTAACAGTGTTTTCCAACTATGCATGGTTACAGTTGTGCACCAAATATCATTTTTTCAGTTCAGACTATGAAATGTTTCTCTGAATCTTTATATTGTCTGGCTGCAAACAGATTTGAGATTGTACACATTTGACCAGTATTTCAGCATGTTTTAAGAAGTCAAACATGGCAAACTACTTTTTAAATGAACAAAATTCAAGAAAAATCTCAAACTGACCTGCGGTCCTGGTTCTCACAGTAGTGCTTGTTGGTATTCACTGTTTGTGTTATTTTAGTCCCTTATTCTTCTACTTTAAAATTGTGTTCAGTTTTAGTAAATTTGCTCAGAGATAAAGCTGATGGAAAACGTGTTCCATTAATTGGTGCAGAGTGGTGCCGTTTAATACCTGGAAAAGGGACAAAATAGTTATCAAAAGATTCTGAGGGTATAATTGGTATTTTATTCATAACTTCAAATGTAAAGGGCTCACGTCCCTAATGTTTCAGTTTTCCATGTTTACAGTAATTAGCACAACTCATGATATTTCAGGCAAAATGCCATAACTATGTTGACATTGCTTATGTATGACTAGAACAGATTCACGAAATCGGATGATTTTTAGGGGTCAGGATAACGGCAATTTGAGATGATGACCCGGCTTGTAATGACATTGGCGGACAAAAAATACCCTTCTAAATCTATTTCTGCTTTAAACGTCTTAAAGAAATGTAATGTATGCTTTCTGACCATCACCATGTACTTAAAATAATTTCATATAAAGCGTACTCAGACATCAGTTCGCATAGTTAAATATTGCGTCCTACAATTATTTTTTTAATTTCTAAACGGTTACTCGTTGAATAGTAGTTCCAGCTTCTGGTATACTAATGAAGAAAGGGAGAAGTTTTCTTTGCGTTTTTTAGGATCTGATTATTTCATCATACCGAAAATTAGTTCATAGCTACGGAAAAGCGACAATCGGAAAACAATATAGGAATGACTGTTTTGGTTGATTGATACATCTTTCTTCGCCCTATTTTGTCCTACAGTTCTAACTATCGTCCTTCGTGTGACCGAGTAGTCACCTCCGGAGCGGGTACTTCAACGAATTCAGTGCTTCGTGACCTAGCGAAATGTTGGTTTTATCTAACATTATCTGACAGGAACTGTTTACCGTTGTGGTGTGAGTGGCAGTTTTCTCATAGATAGTCTTATATTCAGATTATGAAAAGTCAACAGACTTGTGAACCTGTACGATTCCCTGAGATATAGGTCAAAATTTTGGACTTTTTTGCTCACTGTGACTCTATAAATGAGCGTCATATTTATAAATGACTTGTTAAAGTTGAGCTTATCAGTTCTCAGGTTATCAAAAAAAAAATTTGAATTTGCTTTATTTTTTCTTATTTGTCAAATTTTCGATGAATTACGTTATTCACCAATTTAATACTAGTCAAAGGTTACTGCTCTACCAAGGAGTTACTCGATGAGTACGAGTATGATCTACCATGTTCCTCTCCAAACCTTTCCGATCCTCACCGACAACTTTTCGTCGACCGCGAGGATGGCAAAATGGTTGTTATATAATAATCGTGGGTCCTTTATCGAATACAGCGCCTTCCTGGATTTTAAGCGTGTTTATTGCTGTGTTTTGTAAATGAGTCCTTGATATCTTATTTACGCCATGTCAAGGCTTCTTTTGCAGGTCAATGAACGTTCACGACATTCGGAAGTGGGCCGCTGCGGTTGTTGTCTCTGCATTGCTCATAAGCTAGTTCTCCGGTTTGTCAATCGCACTGTACCGTCAGTGAAGTCCAACGCCATCCTTTAAACGCTCTGATACACTTTTTGGGTTGTGCCATGTCTGTAATTTGCAATCTCTTTGTACTTATGGCAACTTCGCTCATTGCAAATGCGCTTAAATCGAATATCATGGATCCTGTATTTGCCGTACTGACAGAGTGGCCAAACCCTAACGCTACAGGGAACCCACTGAAGAACGTCACACTGTCATGTTACCGTAACATGCAGGAGTTTGGTCTGGATCTGCTGATGGCAAAGAACTACGCACGAGAAAGTAAGTCAGCAAGTCCTGTGTCAACATTAGTATAAAGTGACTCTACATTAGCCTTAGACAATTGTTAATTTTATTTTCTCATGCTATCTGATTGAAGACCGGGCAGTTAACATTACCCCCTATATCGGGCAGCGCATTTGGTTTTCGCATTATTGAAATCGTAATGTATAAAAGGACGTGAGGCTTGTTTTCAATTTATTGACAAACATCTATTTGTCGACTGCTTTTTTATAACGTAACAATTATTTATAATAAATGGTTTCTCGCGGGAATAGCAAACATGGCCTGTTTAATGTTTAAGATAAAGACAGATAGCCTCTAAGAGTTCGTAAATATATTTTTGATATCTAAATAATGGACGCCGTCAATTATCCATATAATGTGATGACACATGTCAGAAACACATGTGAAATCATGGAGGCAAACAAGAGACGACTTCATCGGGCGCAAGGCATTTCCTTAGCGCATGTACAGTGTGCAGCATCTTCTCTATATATTTTTTGCCAATATGACGTTACATACGCCAGTCTATTTGGTAAATTTCAAATAATCTCCGTCTGTCCTGTCAAGTAAATCGTGACCAAATCCTAGGCAAGCGACATTAATAAAGGTCGACCACGGAGAACACGTAGCACTGTTTTCAAACTCCATGCACCGAAGGGGGGGGGCAGCAGTTGCTAACTGATGCATGCCTTCATACTAAAGGGAGAATGAATAGGACCAATTCCTCCCACGGTTGTTAGTGCTTGCTGCCCATTTGCTTCATTGTGTAAAGTCCTGGCCGATGTTTATCTGACGGCGTCGGAACCGAATGGGTCAAAGCGGCAAACAGAATACATGTTTGTTCTGAAACGTTTTACTTAGCATACTACTGTCAAAAGCTGAATTACACATTTAGTAAGAAAAGTTTTCTTTGGTTTATTTCTCACACTTCTCCTGGATTCATGGTGTCTTTACACAGCTAAAACAAACCGTCAAACTATAGGTATTTCAAAAGATCACTGACGCCCGTTCTGTGACCTTCCTTTACTATGTTCTTTACAGTGTACGAATCAAGCGGCTCATTCAGGACAGATTATGACGTGACCTATGATCGGCAAGACCTCGGTCATTATTGGATGTGTCGGCGGGGTAAAGCTGAGAAAACAAATCTTCATTTTGGAGGCCAGTATTGCGTCACGAATACGTTGTTCAGCCAAGTATGTGTCACGTGATGTTTGTACTCTCATCTTTTGCCTCGAGACTGAGATATAGTTTAAGGTAGTATGCACCTCGAAAAGGAAAGCCTTAAACTTTTGTTCAAACTTTCCCCAAGGAATCTTTCAACCATTCTCTTTCAAAATCAAGAATAAAAGTCGGCGTCACCGTGCAAATTTTGGTACTAGAGAAACAAATTTCCCCAATATCAACCGATATTTGAAAGCCGCCACCCCTGTGTTAACTCTATGGAGAAAAATTACATTTTCGATTTTCGAAAATCTAAGACGGTGAAAACAAGTGGTAGATCAGAAAAGAATTGTAAAGGTTTGAGAGTCTGAATATCCGTCAACGAGGCGCATGTAACCTTAAAAGGACAAAAGCTTCAACTTATGATGATATTTTCATTATTTTGTTCACAAAATATAGTTTTTATTCTTCATTCCATAGTAGGTTGAAATACAAACTATCGGCCTTATAAACACGATCCATTGTGTAAAGAAATGCTATTGATGATAAATGAACAGAAAGGATTCAAAGGTTACTCCTAATGAGACTTCAAGAGTGGATGAACAAAAGTTAAGAACAGTGTATTATCGACCACAGTGATTATTGCGAGCTATTTCAGCAAGGACGTGCAACAGACCGATGATTCAATCATTGTGTCCCACCACATACCTGATTCTAATGTCTCTTGTGCCAGCCGTGGTGACTTGGTCATTTAAACTCCTTGACAATTTAACACGAGTGGAACGAGAACATTACGATAATTAATTACGGCATCTTTAGGGATATTCTATAAGGGGCATTCATCAAGGCCAAAATCCAGAAAGTATTCATAGTATAGTCATATGTATAGTGAATCAACATTTCGGTGAAATTTCAAACTCAACTTTCTTGCACACACATAAACATTTTAACCACCCAAGTCTAATCAGGTATAAATGATTTATCAAACGGCTATAAATACATACTTTTAGCTATAGTTTTGTGTTGGAAAAAAGTTTTCATAGTTTCCTCATAGACTACCATATATAGTGAATCAACATTTCGGTGAAATTCAAAAATCAAATTTCTTGCACACATATCCACTTGTAACCATTCTAGTGTAATCAAGAACTATAAAATGAATTATAAAATGTCTATAAATACACAGATTTAGCTAATTTTGTATCGGAAAACAATTATTCATAGTTTTCCTCGTAGACGACCATACACAAACATTTCAGTGTCAAATTTCTTGCACAAACATTCACTTGCAGCAACCCTTGTCTAATGAATTATCGAAAGTCTATAAATACAGAGATTTAGGTTGTTTTTATAGGAAATTATTATTTATAGTTTCCTCATAGACTATCATGTACAGTAATCTACATTTCAGTGAAATTTCAAAATCAAGTTTTTGTACGCATGCGAGTTGTAACAATGCTATTCCAATCAAGTACATTTATGTCAATTATTAGACGTCTATAAATGCATAGATATTGCTAGTTTTGAATTGAAAAAGTATCACATAGTTTTCTCATAGACTACCATGTAAAGTGTATCAACATTATCAATTAAATCCAAATATCAATTTTTTGTAAACACACGCACTTTTTACCTGTCACTGCAAGCAAAGTACATTCACATGAATCATCAGAAATGTGTAAATGCACAGATATAGATTGTCTTTTATGGTAAAATATTGTGTGCCCAATACACTCCCATGAAATATGAATTGATATTTCAGGACAAAGCATTATATCAGCCACCATTTTGCCTTCTAATAGTTTCGCGATAAATTGTGAACCTCCCCAAAAGGCATGCGTGACATTTCATGACCCTTCAAAAATGCTTATGCAAAAAATTACAACCACCTGTAATTTCTGTCAAATCTCTTTTAGGGGGATTTCAAGATTTTAGCAAGTAAGAAAGGGAGATTTGATCGTTAGCGCATTGTGACTTTGTTTGGGGTGTCATATGAAAAAATCTCAGAATATTTTATTGGATTTTATCCCCCCCCCCACCTCAAGAGGTGTTTGTGTGTGCTGCTTTACTCAAGTGATTGGGGAGGGGTCATGGAATTTTTGTAATCTTAAAGGGTGTTCATCCATTTTCTCGTGCAATGGTAAACTTGCTCCAAGTCTGTAGGCATACAACAAATATCAAAACAGAATAAAATTTAAGGAATGAACCTCAGTAGACTGAAAGGCCAGGTGCTTGGCTGGTGCTTAGATCGTGGAGTGAACGCCGCTTGGCAGGACAGTAACTGCTCTGGCGAGACAAGCCAAGCGACAGGGGTGTCAGTCTATCGGGTAGCTGGGTGCAATTTGGTAGCTGGGTTCACTTATTTTGACTGATGTAGCCTACAGGAAGAATTTGCAGGCCCACCCTCGGCCATGATACAGAACGCTCCCTAAGTTACAAGCACCCCTAGGACACTGATTTCGATTTCTTGTCAAATGCGAATGTTCATGAGTTGCATGGATACTGTTGCCGAAAACGACACTGTCCCTCTTCAGAATACAATATCCTAATCTTCAGATTTGCTGATTGTAATTTCTTCGTCAGATTTGATATACATGTGTGCTCTGCAGATTTGAGCTTTGCTCTCCAGATTACGAGCTTAAAGTTGGCATGATCTTCATCACCGGATTGACATGACCTTTTTTGGTGACTCTGAAAATGACGCTACTCAGCGTCGGCTTCAGTGTCATGTCTTTAATAACAAATTTAAGTCAAAGTTACTCGACCAGATGGAGGATAAATAATAAATTTTTAAAACACCTTTTAAAAAACGTACATTCTTTTACAGTGTTCTTTTGCATCGTAAAATTGTTTGGACAGTAATATTTTATCGGCAGAAGATCTAAAGAGGCTCACTTTTCAGTTGTGCTGTTAATTTCAGTCCATGATCCCTTGTGGTATTTGTTGGTGTCTTGGTGTCTCATGTGTGAAGAGTGTTTAAAATGTATAAAATTCACTACCGTGCAAGGGTTATGATACTCCTAATTCGGAGAAAACACTGGGAGCAATGTGCTTGTATCACTTACGACCTGAATTGTCGACGTGATTTCGATTTAAAGAAACAAAGTTAACAGCAAACTTGCGGCATTCAAACTTATGGCTGAGAATATTGTAACCACGTTGTGGTTAATGGACATAAATATGATAAGTTACTCAATATTATAAAAGACAAAGGCTAAAGTGTTTTGATTAATATTTAAAGTGATATACAAGGTAAACTCCGCACATAGTTCATATGGTGATTGTTTGTGTTTTGAGTATAGCAGTGTATGTATTGTAAGTGTATATTATGTTTGGATGATTTATGTAAAGAGTTGATTAGCTATATGGCGTGACGTAGCCGTAATTTGCGTAGGTTCGCAAAGACCCGACACACCTCACACGCAGGCATGAGGAGTGTTCAGTGTAGAATAATGTAAAGACCATTTTTTTGCGTATACCACATTGGCAACTACAATCACCTGTGACCCACAATGGGGTGGAGATGACACAGAAATCCGTCGTTACGCGCCAGACAGAATGCTTTAATTATGCGTGTCACTATGGTTCCTATACCCTCGTCTTCGAATCAAAAGTGTACAGGTGAAAAATGGTATCAGCTTAACTTGTCAAAATGTATGCTATCTTCAAATGAAGTGTTTTGACTCAAAATGAATCTGCTTGTACTCAAAACCAATGTGTTTCAGCTAAAAACGGAAGTGCGATGCTTCAAATGGAAGGCATCCTGACTAAAAATGGTATAATTTCCAGACGACAGTGCTGTAACTCAAACTGATTAATTTCGGCGTTGATTGCGCGACAAAATTCTACTTATCCCTTTTATTATGTCTCGCAGAACGAAACAACGCTCTTCATCGGAACATGTTTCCCAGATTCCTGTACAGAAGATGATGTGGCAATATTCGTCTCAGGAGGTATTTAAACTTATTTAATGGGTATTTTTTCCATGAAATTTACTCTTACATTGATAACGCCATCACCACTACCATGATCATAATAATTTTCATTGTGAAATTATTATTGTTATTATTATTATTATTATTATTATTATTATTATTATTATTATTGTTGTTGTTGTTGTTGTTGTTGTTGTTGTTGTTGTTGTTGTTGTTGCTGCTGCTGCTGCTACTGCCGCTGATGTTGTTGCTGCTGTTGTTATTGTTATAAATAATACTTGCAATTTCTTATTTTTTTCAGGATTTCGACACCAACAGTCCAGTCCCCATAATGCCTATTCAACGTCCGTTCATTGTGTTCGAGATTATTCTCTACGCACACGAGATATCGTAGCCATGTAAGCTGACAAATACACAAGCATTCAAAGCAGTCTGTGGAATGGAAAAGTTTATGTGCGTTAGTTGTAAACATTGAACATAACCACATGACGTGTACCACAACATGGTGCTCCCTCAGCGGGTCAAATATCTGAATTTGGAACTGTGTAACACCATGACTTTGGAATCGGTTCTTCCTTTGCAAAAACGAAACATTATTGCACTACACACGTGTGTGCGTCCTTCTGTGACATACCGATAATCTCGCAATACAGTGCTAACAAATAGTAGGGTTGTGTTAACAATATTCTTTACCTATTGTGTGTTTTCTTTTCCGTTCATTTGTTTTAAGAGTTGTATGTACGATATTAGTGGCGGTTATAATTGTTGGCACAGCATTTGACGTCACTTGTAAAAGGAAATCAGAAAATCCATCCAAACGTGGAACTGACTATGAATTAGTAGTCCAGACGGAGAGTCAAGACCTTAATCAGCTTAATGAAGACAGTCAATTTTCCATGACCTCCAGCACCAACTATCGAGGTACATAACTG
>LD352029.1:59944-70330 GCA_001465055.1 Ptychodera flava | reverse complement strand
ATTTACATCGCTATTGGAGACTGACACCCGTATATGCGTTTTGCCTGATGATGTACGCCACGCTGACTCTACACATGGGGAATGGTGTATGGTGGTTCTCTTGGTACAGCGCCCAGGAAACTTGTCAAAATATTTGGTGGACAAATTTGCTGTACATCAATAATCTATATCCATTCCCAGGAATACTTCGTGAAGTAAATACATGTTTATTGTCATTTTTGTGTTTGATAGATTATCGGAATCTCTATCGCCCTCGTTTGGTGTTATAATAGTAGAGTTTGATAGTTTATTGCTAGCGAGTGTTACGTGTATCAGATTTCTGCATGGCCAAATATGTAGCAAAATTGCTTAGAACGTGACACTGCTACTGAGCAAGCATGAAAAACAAAACGGCAAAAACCGCTCCAAAATGACTTCTAATCAAGTATACTAAATATTGAAAGGTATATTTGTTGAACTCTTCGACGTCGAAGAAAACAAATCTTCAATATTTGTAATTCGCAAGCAACATGGCTTAAAGAAAACATCTTTCCCATAAGATATTCTCGTTCCTAAGAATGCTTCATCGATACAAGGTTTTATGTTGTCCTTTTGACATCGACTAGTTGCAAGGTGTTAGTTTTTTTGTTTCCCTCGATGTTTTATCATGTTAAGAACTTTTGTGTCCAAATAGAATTGTTAACATGATGCAGTTTGATCAACTGAATGTTAGTTATGATTATAAAACGAATACATTTATCATTCTCCTATTTCTAGTATGTTGTGTGTATGGGATGGTCGTGGTATCTTGCAGTTGACATGCAGCTTTATGTCATCAGCCCAGTCTTCATTGTTACTTTTTACAAGTAAGTTTTGCACGGTCGGTCTGTTTGTAAAAACACTTGTAACAGTTTTAACTACTCATGACGTTTACACCATATGCCCGTTAAAATTCACGTTGACTTCAATCGACAGCGTATCACAACATTGGAACCTCAAAACAAGAGTTATTTCGTGGTAGAAAACACTTGGTAATACTTAATTTACGGAATTTTGCTATTTCTCTGTTTAGCCTTTAGCAATTTACACAATTTATAAACTTAAGGACCAACAGCGTTATCTAGTATAAAAGTGAAATGCAGTCAGTGTCCAGTAATCTTCATTATTCTTCTCTCTTTTTCCCTTGCTTATAAATCCTAAATGTTTCAAAACCATATCTTTTCACTGTAATTAACATAAACTAAACTGTAACGTTGTAGAAGCATCTCATGTGCCACCATTGTACATTTCTCATGTGACGCCCCTTTTGAAATCATCCAGATCCTGGAAAGCTGGGCTGTTTCTGTGCATTGGAACCACTCTATGTTCGTTTGGAATATGTGCCTACCTAGCCACTGTTCAAGGTATGCCCGTTGGCATGGATACAAGGTATGTACGAGAAATACTGCTCACTGCCTGTAAACTAAGTATCTCTGATTGTTTCTGGGAAGCTTCAGCTTTGATTTTATTGTCGAAAATGACGCCACTATTATGGAGCTAATCTTCGACACATACAAAGCAGAACCTGATAAGGAGAACCATTGTGAATGGAATTTCGATGCACTGCCAAAGCTATTCCCGTGGTGCACCATGGAGTACAAAAATCTGATCAAAATCTAACATGAATGCCATAATCAGTATTTATGAGTTTAGCAAAGGAAATCGTTCCAGTTGCGAGTTATAATGTTCTTATTTTAATGCTTCATTGATATGTAGCATATCTATCCATCTGTAGATTTGCATCTTCTCTGTATCATTTCAGGAAAGGTAGACTTAGGCCAAAGTAATTAAATTGTTTGTTTTGCGTCGACTCTAAATGGGAAAAGGTACACGTATAAGCGGCTGAAAAACACACACAAGAAAATTTACACAATGTAATTTGATTGCAGCAAATAAAAATTGTACCAAAATTTTAGTTCAAAAAAGCTAAGCGGTTATGTCCTAAAATTTCCTATTCAAATACACCGTGTGTGTTTTTCATGAAAACTTTAAAATTCTAAGCGGGCGGGGACGCAAAACAAAGAATTTAATTACTTCGGCCTTAATTTTCTTCTCTGTTTCTCACCATAACTATATTTTGTAACGTAACAAAACATCAATCGATCTACTATTAAGGTAGTTGGCGCTTCGAAATTAAAAGACACTTCCGCCAATCAAACTTTTTACGAGGAAACATTAAAATATTCCTTTTCGAAATTTACCGACACTACATAAAAATTCAAAATAGTCGCCATCCATGTATTAACTCTTTTGAGAAAAATAAGGTGTTTGAATTTTCACAAAAATAAGCCGGTTAAATTTCGCTTTCTCCATGTGCTTCAAAATGAGTCCCGATACGTGGTAGACCAAAATTATGTTGTGAAAATTTGAGTCAGAAAATCTGTCCCCCGAGGCGCATTCTACCTTTATAATAATACAAATAATACGACGATACTAACTCCTAATGATTGTCAAAATCATCATTATTCTCATGATAGGCTTTATCGGCAAGCCAAATATGAAACAGGTGAATGGATATATTCCAAACCATATTACAGAATACCTCAGTATCTTGTCGGTGTTGGCCTAGGCTACGTGCTGTTCAAATTAAAGGGGAATACAGTCAGAATCAACAAGGTCAGTCATTGAATGTTTAATGGTATGTAAAATATTCACGTTTTTCTGTGTATGATAATCAATGCGAGTGAAAAACAGCTCTCTTAAAATCACCCAATTTCTAATCAAAGTGTCTGTTTTAGTATGGATACTACTGAAAAATGACGCCTGCTACTCATAGCTTCGAATTATGATACTGTATTTTAATATGAACACCCGTATTCCCGTTTAAATACGTTACAGGAAACATAAGTAAGATCCTCGACATTTACCTGTGATTGGGATCATAACCCTAACCAACGACCCTAAGGCTGTATTCAAAAATTCTGGTAGCTTGAGGAATTGCGGAATTACGATCAAAATCCGCCAATCAATACCTTAAAAACTAAAAAAATTCAAATCCCCTGTACATGATCAACAATTGTCAAGGTCCCTATCTACTATCATTTGGTCAAATATTTATTAGAGATGTACACCCAGAAAAAAGAAACACTTGTTGCACAGTTCTGCAAATAGATGTACGACGTACACTATTTTTTTATGACGCACGAATAAATATTATGTAATGATTTAATATAGAATGTCGTCAACACTTTTAGAGCAATATTCCGAAGACAAGTGCTTACATTTTCACTTTTGTCAATTTGTTAATGCATCGGTGGACATTTTGGATTTGTTTGTCTAAGCCGACTTGAGTTAATCCAAATCTGGCTGGATCATTGTTGGTACCCGCTCTAAAAGCGCCAAAATGACAATCATTAGGGAGTATGCAATTTGTGAATTCCTTGTTTCATTTTGCCAAAAAGTAAACAGCTGAGCACAGTGACATACCATTTTTTTTATTCTTCAAAAGACATGATCTAAACACTACTTATAAAAGTTTTACAAAATTAACAATGTTTGAAGATTGAAATATTCCATCAAACAAAACATTTGACCTCTGAAATTTTGGATGCAATAATTGCAAATTTGGTAAAAATAAATAATTGCATGTATTCATACATTTTTTATATAACTTAAAGTGGCACTCCCACTTGGTAACATTTTTAAAACACATTTTTTTTTAATGCCAACGGTCGATATTTGACGTGGCGACTGCGCGCGGATCGCGAGATATCGATAAAACATGTCCTCAAAAAAGTACAAGTTTGAATTCCGATGGCCCACCTAAATTCAGCTTCCGAACATCGAACGTTCGGCACTGGGGTCATTGTCAACTAAGCTATGGAATATGAGTCTGCGCTAACGCTGCTGTACGCCACAGTACCAGGCTTGCGTCGGTGATCGGCCATTGTTTATTGGTAGATGTAATTATGTCTCCTGGTCTTCCATGTGTTTCTCTCTGGCCTGATTGAAGACCAAAGAATATGTAGGAGTGGAAAATCTGTGACACTATTGTGTCATTTTTCCAGCGCTTCCAGCTTCTGATGAAAAGCTTGAATATAGTATAGTTAGTTATCAAAATGGTCATTGAACTAAAGTCAATTAAAATATGTTTCTGTGATAATAAAGGAGGAATTCACAACAGTTCAGTTTTGTCGGAGATCCTGTGAACAATTTGAGAAATTGATGAGTATAAGGGTACAGCCTGGTGCAATCTGAGAGGTGTTTTCAATTTGTCTTTTACTAGTAAAACCGTTAAAACACACAAAGGGGAGAGCACGAGAGCGGGGTGTACCTCCACTCGCATCGAAAATACAATGGTGCAATTTGAGAGAGGTGTTCAATTTTAATTCGCACAAAAAATTGAGAAACCACCCCTTCTTCCGTTCAACATTTTGAGTAACCCCTTGAAGTTTTTCAATATTTTGAGTGATCCCCTCACATTCCTCCGACCCCGAGGCTGTAATAACGACGGCTCCCTAAAAGCTCCAAAGTTCCGTTCTAGTGCTGTTGGTGAAGTGACTAGGAATTGTGCAACACTGCAACAATTGTCTGCACAAAGAGCTATCTATGTTATCGAACCTGTCGCTCATTTTGTTAGCAGTTTGATAAACATGTAAACATTTATAAATGATTTAACAAACAATATGAAAACAAAACATAAATAGAAGTGGGACAACGCTCTGTAATGGGTATCGTTTATTTCTACAGATTTTGAATGTGTGCCTTTGGTGTGTTTCTGCCGCTGTCGCGTTAGCTGTTGTTTACGGTGTGTATCCAACAGCAACAGGTCATCGCTTACCCCAGTTTGCAGCAGTCATCTACAATGTTTTGCATCGATTTGCGTTCTCCCTGTCGATTGGATGGGTGGTATTCGCCTGTGCTACCGGCAATGGAGGTGAGTCAAAAATACAACTGCAGTCTTCTAATTTTATTTCGATAAAAGAAATACACAAATTCGAAGTGCATTATGATATATATGCATTGCTTCTATTTTCCATCGTTTGATACAACATAGAACGGTAAAATATCACATACTAGAATAATCTGAATCCATGGTACATTGCGGCCAGTCAATATTCTAATTCATTCACTTTGATAGCATATATAACTTGTCTAATACTAAAGTTTTTCATCGTTTTCGTTATGTTAATAAAGTTCTTTATGAATCTTGTCTGTGTACCTCATCAGGTCCCGTCAATGCACTGTTATCATGCAGATTCTGGCTACCGTTAGCTAAAATAAACTACTGTGCATATCTGGTCCATCTGGGAATTATCTTCTCATATACCTATGGATCTGAAAGCCTATGGTACTACACAGATTTTCACTTAGTAAGTATTTATACAACAAATTAACAGATCTTGTGCACTCAAGCTGACAGTATGAAAACTATACTCTAAAGCTGATCTCTAAAGCTAATGAGTGACATTTTCAATACAATTAAGTTTCATATTCCTGGATGAAGTGAAATTTACTTTCTTGTGATGACAGCATGGTTCTGCACCGACATTATCCGAATATGACATGTGACTTACCATTAATGTTCTAGACAATTACAGATACTGCCATCATTTTCAATCTGGTTTTTCATCAAGAAGCTTGTAACTATCAAGTCTTCATTTCAAGTCTTCATCAAATCGTTGCTTAAAAGTTAACATGTGAATAGTCAAAATTATGAGATAATTCGTGGATAGTCACGATAACTAGTATTTCGATACAAAATCATACATTAATTGACATGGTTTTCATTCATTCACCGCAGGTTGTTGAATTCATAGGAATCCTGGTCATCAGCTATGGAATTGCCTTCATTGCCACTATGGCTGTCGAGATCCCTTTGGTTGGTCTAGAAACAGTCCTGATACCAAGCGCAGCAAAGAAACATTCGTAGAATTTACAAATTAATGTATCGTGTGTTCCCTTGGCGTTTTTAGCGTATATATATATATAAATATGATAAAATAAGTTAAAGGGTATTAGCTGCCCAGTGTCTATTTTTCAGTCTTCCTGTCTGTCTCTTTGGCTATCTGTCTGTCTGTCAGAATGGCAGTCTGTGTGTCAGTATGTATGTCAGTTGCATGTCAGTCAGTATGTCAGTATGTCAGTATGTATGTCAGTATGTATGTCAGTCAGTATGTCAGTATGTCAGTCAGTATGTCAGTCAGTATGTCAGTATGTCAGTTGTATGTCAGTCAGTATGTCAGTCACTATGTCAGTATGTATGTCAGTATGTCAGTATGTATGTATGTATGTATGTATGTATGTAATGTATGTATGTATGTATGTATGTATGTATGTATGTATGTATGTATGTATGTATGTATGTATGTTTATGTAGAGTTGTCACGTATGCTTTCTTTCGCCTTTTGGATGAGCTTTACAGGAATTTTCTTTCATGCAAGTTACTGATCTAAGTTCCAATACAAGTCTGGAATAAAGGTGTGCATGATTACAAAAATGATCATTATCGAGTCAATTTTACACTCGTACTGTTAGATTGTTTCTGATGTGTTGGACTTGACTCTGCAATGTCGAATTTCATTTATTATCGTCTTTGTTGTCAATTTCATTCTCTTGGTTGCTAACCAATATATAACGATATTCACTCTATACAAACTTTGCAAATATCACTGAAAGGTTAGTAATTCGAATCTTGAATATGGAGCAGCTTCAGCCATGATGCTAGAGGCAAAACCTGAAAACTCTTGCCGAAATTTTATGAAATTTGGAAAACAAAAGATGTTAAAGGTGAAAGTATGACCTTTCTTGTTACGTTGATGGAAAATTGGATTTCCGTTGACAGCAAAGCAAACTTTGAATGCGCAACGTATCACTGTCCGTAAGTTGTCCTTACACGGTCATTACTCGTTGTCATTTTCTTGATATCTATGATTCTAATCTCCAAAAATGAGTTTTATGTTTTAATAAGATGTGAGAACATAAAACGAACAAATTAGGAAAAAGAGCAGATGGTGTTTTAGTGAATTCTATAATTTGTATGTATTTGTATAGTGTCCGTGTTTTGTAACGGGCATAAAAAACTCCCTTGACAATTAAATAGTCCTGCTCCTTGCAGGACTTAGAATGAAGTGGATCTCCTTCTTTCAAAGATTTCCAACAAACATTTGTTCCCCTGCAAAACCGTCATATTCGGAGAAATGTCACACAAGGATAATTTTGTCTTTGTTTTATTTTGCTATGTTTTGTTTTGCTTTCGGTTTTGCGTCCTGAACGGACTGGGAATTCCATTTGAGACTATGTAGCGTTTGCTAGCACTGGTCCAGTCATTGCAGACATTCATATTCAACTTATAATACTTGGGAGCCAAGTAAGATCTTCGAAATATGTGTCTACGAACTTTCAGTCTACCACATTGACTTGTATAATTCATATATTGTGGTCGCATTACCGTGGGTTCAAATCGTGATCTCGCCCTGTTATCATGTGTTATTAGTTAATGATCCAATTTTTACAACGAACATTTAGACTACAGATAGTCACACAAACGAGATATATGAAAATTAATATTTAATTCAATATGTGATGAAATAATTAAGAATAACTTTAATGGTTCAATTCACTTATTTTGAAAAAGCATGGATGGCAGAGAGTTTAATAATCTATAATTTGTATCTTTTCTGTCTTTAATGCAACAGCCAATATCCGACAAACCATAGACTGTCTATGGACAAACTAGGAATGAGTGAACTTTTTGTTAATTAGTAAAGTTAACAATTAACTCATGCATACTTTAGGAATACATGTACTTCTATTTCAATTTGAACTGTTGGAAAACCTCACAAGCGTAATAAATCGAAAATTAAAAAGTTTCAATTGCAATTTTATTTATGCTGCAACTTCAATTATTTCATTGTTATCTTGAGTTTGGAAAATTTTTGAAATGTTTGATTGGATTACTTTGCGAATGGGAGGAAACGTCCGAGCATCTACTGGTAACACGATTGGAACTTATTTGGGATAATTGGATTTTCATATTTTTCAAATTTCTCAAACGTGTTAGGTGCCATATAGCTGAATGTTGCAATATTAAAAATTACTTATAAAAATAAGTGTGTTATGTAAAAAGAAAAGCAGAAGAGGTTACATTTGTAGATTAAATCGGCATTACTTCACCATCAAATTATCCCAAATCGTGTTTGGTGCTGTCCCTGGAAAAATATGGAAAATTCTGCCGATGGTCATAGCACCTGCGAAAAGAGATACCTCAGCTGATTTTGGGAAACCAATGTTTACAAGTGGTCGAGACTGTTGACCTGAATAATGATTTACAGTTGCAACGGATGAACTCTGGGTGTAGCCATCATTAACAGACACTTGGTCTGTCATGTCAATTGCAGATGTCAACTTTTCCGCCATTCTCTTTGAATCGATGTATCCCTGACATAGGAACTGATGCTTCCTTCGTTTCGATGACGACCGACGCTCATGATGAGCCAATTGTTGAAGCATGCTTCACTCAGAAGATTGACGTTGCTCGAATACAATGAATGGTAGGCCTGTAGTGTTGACTCAATTCCGTCTTTTATCTCGAAATTTTCTGCACGGAGATCGTGATGTACCTCGCTACCACGACGACAAAAATACACACCTTTTGCAGAAGTGCTCTCGTGTCCGTCACGGTGATCGAGCGACTTGAATAGGTGGTTCAGTGTTTTTGCTAAGGTTTGGGAACACTGGTGAAATTCCGTAAATGGCCAGGTAACATTTCTTCTGTCCCCTAACCTGATTGCATTGATATACTAAGGGGAACCCGGGTAAAATGACAGGGGAACCTCGGTAACATTTACTTACTTACCGCCCTTAGCAAAAGCACTGTGGTTTTAGTAAGCTGGTTTGGCTTGTTTACCTTCGCCATGGAGATATAGCACTTCCTCCATACCTTCACGGATTAAGGGGAGAACCATTTGATTTCTGGGGGAGGGGGGTATGGAGGATTTTGAGAAAAAAAATTTGTCACCAGGTGAGATAGAAGAAAAAAAAATTGATCCTGCCATGGCCTGAGGTTAAAATAATTGTCATAACAGACAGAAGTGAAAAAAAATTGTCACAATGTACCAGAAATTAGCTAAATTTGGAAACTTTATTCTCAAGTACGGTATTCTTTGCCGGCGCGCCGCCATAGGCGGCACAAATATTTTTACCACGCAATTCTTATGTTTTTTTCCCAGCACTTATGATATAAGCATGCACTACATAGGTCTACTTTACACCTCAGTACACCCAATGTTTTCCTTCCCTTTTCTTCTGACCCAAGAAATCATATTTCAGGATTTCTCTTGCAATATCTCAATGGCATAGGCACTATCTAAAGGGGATCATTTGACTGGTGTCTCGCCATGTATTCCACACAAAATAAATGCAATGATCCTTTTATTCACCATATCGTAATATTGAACAAACTTGATAGAGCCGATGTGTGGAGTTGCCTCATATCACTTTCCTTTATATGAACTGTTTTTCACAAATTGTATTGTCATTTTTGGTTGTTAAATATTGTGACTCAAACACTGATCATGCAAAAAATGTAAAACATATCAGTGTTCAATGTCATTTTCAAACAGTTTTACCGAGTGCAAAATAAACTTAAACTCCTCTCAGATTGCACCATTAAACATATCAATTTCTCAAAATTTCCAATACGAGAGGAGGAACCCCCCTCTCGTGCTCTCCCCCTTGGGGTATTCTAACAGTTTCACTAAGTAAAAAAATTGAAAAATACCTCTCAGATTGCACCAGACTGCACCATTGCACATCAATATCTTAAAAATTTCCATGCAAGATAGGGAAAGCCCCTGTGACACTTTCCCTCTAAGCCTCTCGCGTGTTCTCCTCCTGTACTTTCAAATTCTGCCCGGTCAGATATCCTAGTGAAAACCCTGTCATAATACCCATCCAAATTAAACAATATACTTTATGGTTAGATACTGCGTGAGCTTTTATATCTTTATTTTATTGTGACTTTGAATTTCATTTTTTGGGTTCACCTTTTTTGAACCATCATGAGATAACTGATGATAGTCTAGCAGGATACATCAGGCTTTGAAAGGTCTTTACTTTTGCTGTATTTTGTAAATTTTACAATTACAAGTATTGGTATTTAACTTTTCTAAATGGGGGGGATCAGTCAAAATTTCAGAGTTAGAGAGGGAGGTTACTCAAATTCATCATGGTTGGCGAGGGGGGGGGTCACTCGAAATTTCAGAGTTTCAGGCCGTAAATAATGACGACTCCCTAATATAGAACGCAGTACAATCTTGATGACCAATAAAAAAAATTTGCACTGCTACCCCATTTGGAAAAAAAAATTGATGGAGGTCTGACAGTAGAAAAAAAAATGCTGTCACTCTGACAGGAAAAAAAAATTTG
>LD352029.1:37801-57909 GCA_001465055.1 Ptychodera flava | reverse complement strand
TGCACAGTTAGAAGTATGGCATTTAAACAATGTGATCAATGGATATTTGATAATTTTTGAAATCTAAAATCTTTTCTGAACACGCTTGTCATAACTATAAATTATCCATTACCAGCTGTGAGGTGTTACATCACCGGACAAGCTATGAAGCTAGTGTTTAATGATTGCTTGATTTGTCTGTTGACAAGTGTAGGTTATCGCCCGGTTGAAACGTAAACAACGAGGCGGAGCCGAGTTGTTTTACGTTTCAAGCGGGCGATAACCTACTTATAGCCGTCGAGCTAACAGGGAACCCAGGATTAGCGTTTATCACTGCTGTCAGACAGCGCGGAATCCAAGAAACCCAGGATTAGCGTTTATCACTCGTGTCAGACAGTGCTTACGATTAAAATGTTTTGTTTTCAGGCAAACTAATTTTTCCCATCAGACTACCAAGACATCGACTTATCACATTTTGCGTTTATCACTCGTAGCTGCTTCCCCAAAACCTCTGTAGCATTTCTCGCCTCGGCCACTCATTCCACACGCGGACACTCCAGCTTGTGGTTCTTCTGGTGTTTTGCGGCGCTCTTCCACGCACTTTTTCCTTAATATCGTCTTCAGACATGAAATGGAAGCGATTACGTGCTGCAGCCATCGTGGCAGTCAAATTGGTTTTCTTTGGAGGCAAACCTTTGAGATGTTACTCGCTACACAATAAGGAACTTGAATGAAAATCACATGTTCACCTTGCGTTTTTCTAACACCCTTACTGTCGGCGACGCACATCCTAGCACTAATTTATATAGTCTCAATTGATATTAGGTCGTGTGTATTATTTCAGGTCGTCTTTCCCATTAACACCTCTGTGGTTTTGTTTCAGTACTTAATCATTTATCACACACTTCCAAGTTTTCTTTCAGTAGTTAATCACTTATCACCCGCTCGCAAAAAAACCAGCCACACCTGATAAGTCGTCCTGAGCAACAATTTTAATCCTCAAACACATCAACTGCTGGGTCAACATTTTGACAGATTCAGGCTATAAAGAAAGAAAGCTAGTGCGTGATCGCACTGCCATTTATCATTGATAAGAAGTACTGTTATACTAACATTTGCATATGTCTCTGCCTGTTTGACTGATTCCTATAACATTAGTATTTGATGTACCCTCAATAGGAATAAAAACCTGTAAAATAATGAAATCTTAAGTTGACAAGTCGGAAAAGATACTAGCTGGTGTTGCCATTTTAAAGATATCATGAAAGTATTGCATGGTCTTTGTTAGAAATCAGCGTGAAGGACACGAAAGGTTGTCGCAGATTGAGGATATGAGAGTACATTATTCATGGATATTTCAACAAACAGACTATTGACAATCGTACAACAGACATTTTTTTCTAAAATGCTGTGAGACCTTTCTCAAGAACATCGTCGTCTTATGACCATTGCCCACCCTATGAGAGGAACCATCACTAATTTTAAAGTTGAGGGGACGAGACAATTAGTCATTTCCTTTGAACTAACCTACCCTATTTTATACCCCTGGCCTATGTGTTTTCGTGTGTTCACAAGGGGCTAAATATGAAAATGGAAAAAGTGAGAATTTAGTTTCTCGTTACGTTAACATCTATAGAAATCTTCAATTTCGGGCCCTTCCCCAGTTACAAATTACTGTAGTCAGTTGTGCTCCAACCAAGGATTTACCAGGAGAAACTTTGACTTGGAGTTGGCCACCAAGGGGTCCGCTTGTTATCATATATCATTATCATTGAATTAGTTGCAACTTTAGTTTCGGTACAGCCTTAATTCATCCATAGCATTGACAGCGTCTGTCAAAATGTCAAAGCATATTTATTTTGCAGATCACAGTCCCTGTGCAGACCAATTAAATCGGTCTGTCAGACTTGAAGATAAAGTGTTCGCAATGAAATCACGTCTTGCTGACTTTCTTACAGAATCTTGTCAAAAAATCCAAACAAAACTGAAGTCCGAAAATGTTTAAACAAAGCATTTCGTTCCTCCAAAAAGAGAAAAACGTATTTGGCTATGATGAATCGGTCAACATTTTCCCTTGACTATAAATTTTATGTTTCACATTGAAACGAACTTGCAGGAATCCAAGAGAAAGTTCTTTAAAGGCCCAATAGCTGTATCCTTGAGCATTATTTTTGTGATTTTACTTCCAAACTAAAACAAGTTCGCGGGAATGTACTCATTGAGGGGTGTTTATACAAGTATAATAAACTCTCTACTGGGACTGCATGTGCAATTTCGAGCAAGATAAATAATAAACTTTTGCCCAAACGTAAAATGGCGCCCTCATGCAAATAAAGCAAAAACACTATACGTCGTGCCTACATGCATAGGAATCTTCACAGAAACAACGGAGTAATCCAATATAATGCATAATACTGAATGTTTTCCGCTTGGACATCATATGCTTTGTTTTCTTTGTAATATTACCAACTTTTAAAAATGGCGGGAAATCGAAATAACGGTGAAAATTTAAATTTGCTTGTCCAATTTTTCAGTAGTAAAAGACTACATCCTTAAGTTTGTAGAATTTAAAGAAAACCAGAGAAAATAGAAAACCTTTCTCTCAGGTCAACAAATTTCAAGAGTTACAGCTACAGGGGCTTTAATGACATCATCTACACAAACTATAGGAGTCGGCACCACAGAAGAATATATTGCGCAATAAATCTGGCATTCTTCCTCAATCTCAGCATGCATCTGCATCTGAAAATAATTTTGGTGAACTTCAGTATACACTTATTTCTCTTTTGGGTGGCACCTCAAACAAAAACTTTTTTTAATTTCTTGAAATTAATTAAAATGATTAGAAATAGCAGTGAGACGAAATGTTAGGTTTTTAGATGAATAATGTTCAATTTCCCTTACGGAAAACCGTAATTATTATGATCGTTCAGACACGCTTTGATTTGTGAACGATTGGGGGACATACAGACATAAAGTTACAAAGAGGGAGACACAGGGAACGAATTGTTTCCGAGGGTCTGGCCCCTTAATTTTCTGTAAATTACCAGGGTCCGCTATATCCCTTAGGCACCAAGGGAGTTCAACTTGTACGTATTGGTGTAGGCCTACTACCACGAGCACATTTGGTTTATCCATGCATGCACGGACGCATAAACTCCACTTTTAATGGTTTACAGGGAGAACCATTTGATTTCTGGGGAGGGACTGGGGGATTTTTTTGGGGGAAAAATTGTCGGCAGGTGAAGAAGAAGAAAAAGGAGAAACTGACCCAGCAATGTCTGAATGTCCAGTAATTACAGGACATAGAAAAAGTTGCTGCCACCTTGACGTGAAAAACATTGCTTCCATACCCATTTCCTCCAAACCCCCCCCCGAAATCAAATGGTTCTTTCCTATAGACCTCACAGTTCCTTTGCAGTCTTGCTTCTACTGCCTTATGTTGTCTCAAGTCCAACACACAGAATGTGGAGTTAAGAAAAGGAAAGAGAGCGTGTCAAATATTTCACTTAGCATTGTTTATTGTAATATGTTTGAGTAATGGAAATCTACGTCACTCGGTCCCTGTATTCCACAATGATGTACTACACCATGTATTGTTACCATACCCTTCCAGTGTACGAATCAAGTGGATCATTCAGAACAGATTATGACCTGACCCATAACCTCAAAGATCCTGGTAACTATTGGATGTGTGTTCACGCTGATCCACAGCAGAGTGGCAAGGAGTTTGGAAGCCTTTATTGTCCCACAAGCACTGTGGTTGATAAAGTAAGTTGTCTAAATATGATTGACGTCAAAATTGTAAAATAATCAGTGTTTTACGCTCCCCATCTCGATTTCATCCTTTCCATACTTTTTTGTTCATTTATTGGTTAATTGATTTGCTAAGAAATGTTATACAATCAATGTGATAGCAGTGACGTAAAGCCCTAGTACTTGCATCTTTCATACCGTTTTCATGGCATAAAAATAAAAAACAACAGTAAGAAATAAAAATAAATGTAAGAAATTTAATACAAACTGACCTTTTTGATTAAATTCTGCATGAGAGTGTATCGTTGCAAAAAGTTTCTTGGGAAATACTTTGATGACGACTATGTTGTGAAAGTGGCGCTTGATTGTTTTTGTCCCTTCCCAAAAGGAGACAGATCAGCCATATAAACAACAATATCCCAGACCCTTGAGGTACTCTCGTTCCCTTGGTCTACATTGTCAATTGTGTCTCATGGCGGGTGTCAAAATGCAAATAAACTCGTCCTGTGTTCACTTTGTCTTTTAGGACTATAATGCGTTGTTCATGGGAACGTGTTTTCCAGATTCCTGTACAGAGAATGACGTCACCATATTGGTATTTGAAGGTATGCATATTCATAGACTTAGTACCTGTCGGGCATTATCGCCAGGTTCATAGGAACCTGAAGGCAATTTCGTCTATCAATTATGATGACTGTATTGATTATTGATACCAAGAATATACAATAACCACGTTGATAGTAAATACTATGATGGGAGACAGGATTGATGTTGGCTTGAAGTTGAAGTCCCCTTAAATCTCTGCAGAGGGTAACAGTCTTTGGAGTAAAATCTCTCCGATATAAGAAATCACGTTTCCTATTAAATGGCAATTGTGTCGGGATAACTGTACGAGTCGTGGAAAATCACATATATATGGAACTGACCGATTGTCTTCGCGGATAGTGTGTAGATCAAAGAAAGAATATTAGAAAGTGGCTCCTCGAAGCAGTCATCCTCGAAGGAATGTTGTCGGTGTATCTGGTAAGAATATACACTTATACCAATCAAATGAATATTGTAACATGGCTTTATTAAAATATGTCCGTATTTGCAGGCTACCAACACCAACAGCAGAGTCCGTACTACGACACATCTGTTACCTGCTATCGGCAGTATTCCCTTCGCGATGGAGACATCGCGGCAATGTACGTGTATTTTGAATTGTTATGAAACCATAAAACATGGACGGCTCCTAATATAATGGACAATTGCTCAATCCCGTTTATGCAGCACGGCCATGGACATACTTGAGTGCGATTGTCATGCAATAACAGGAACAGTTCAATTCCCTGTGTATTTGTTTGCACATTTAGCTAGATATTGACAGAACTTAAATTTGCAAAGGTTCCCACCAGCAAAACTGTTTGTTCCACACCGTTATCAATTAATTTTCAACTTTTTTCCAAATCAAAAATGTGCAAAGCTTTCGAATGGTGTTATATCAAAGTACGGCAAACTATGCTAACTTCATTTCATTGTATCACTAGAAAATTAAAAGTTTAATAAGAGCGTCAAGCATGAAATAACTTCCGTTGTCACGTTCAAGTTGACACCATAAGCTTCCTTATAGGTGTGAGAATTGTACACAGTTGTCAATAAGTGCACAGTTCTTGACATACCACCATGTCAGATGCTTCCGCTTTATCTCACAACTTATTCTCTTTCATATGTCGTATTGGAAAGTACTTTAGAATACAATGCTAATCATTTGTCCAAAATTCCATGCACTTTTTTCTGCCATACACTCAAAGGTATACGTAAAGGATTACAAATGTCTACGGTTTTAAAATAGTTATTTTATTTTTTTAGAGTGATCTGTTCTGTTTTACTGGCTGCAATATTAGTCGGCACCATTTACGACGTATACCGTATGATTAGGGCAGACAGTTCAGTAAATTCAGACCCTGAAGTGAACGCGCACACGGAAATTCGCGACCACATCGGAAATGAAGAGGAAAATCTAATCATGAAACAGCATGCCACCAAAAACCCAGGTACGCTGCTAATTGGTGCTTTATGATTTACATACCTATAATTCTCCAATTTTTTTGTTATGCAAAATTTTGCAAATCAGTAATTTAACTACAGCCCTTTAATGGAAGGATCGTGATTTAACCAAGCAAAATTTAAGTGGTGAGCACGTCCACTGCAATGTAGCTGAGGGTCCATAGCTGTGGTGTTTCCGGACGAGATTTCTTCCTTTTACGGTCTGGTTTTGACTTGAACGGTTTTAACCCCGCCACCACATGTTTCCTCATCTTTCATGAAACAGTCGCTAGGCTATTTGTTATTGGGTTTGCACAATCTCTCCGCCACAGTGTAAGCGGTCTTATGGTAACAACTATGACAAAGACCAAAGAGTTTCAATATGATCTACAAGAGAAGTAGAAGAATTTTGCGTTAACCGATTCTTTGAAACAGTGTTCTTAATTAAGAATTTTCTTTGCGCATCGCAATAAAACAATCTGCGCAGAGTGTGCCATCAGTCGCTGTTTGTCAGATTTTAACGGTGTGACAGAAAATATGACAACACCCCGGATGATCCGTAACTTGAAAATCATACTTAGGATTAAATTTCTCCATTCAATTTCTGCCAAAGCACAATTCATTGGTTTCATTTCGTACAGCTACGGTATCACAAATCAGTGTTTCACTCTAAACGCTGACTGCTCGTGCAGAGTGTGCTGTTATACACTATCCCAGTAAATAGTGCTTGTGAATGTGTAACATGACAATTATTGTCAGTTTTTGTCTTAATAGGCGTCGCTTCAAAATGTCTCTTGACATTTTCTGTACTGGACTCTGGTCGGAAGATATTGAATACCGATGCTGGACGTGGAAGCATTTCTTGTTTGAATGGAATTCGTGTTCTCAGTATGTTCTGGATTATTCTACTACATTCGTATTTATATCTTGGATCAAGTCCATCATATTCTGGTAAGTACTTGACGTTTTGCGACATTTTAGCGAAACCACTTATATATCGATATTTAGTCCCCAAAGACAAAATCCGGCGACCTTATAGATTTGGTCGAGTCCGTGCGCGCTTCCGTTCACACAAATTTCTCAGAGATGCCTGGAGCAATTTCTTTCAAACTTTGTACAATGATTACTCCCGATGTCATACATATGTCCGTTGACTTGCTTTGTGATCATCATACAATGCAATATGACCATCATTTCCGTCAACGATTTCCAACGTCTCTAACGCATTGGGGAGTACGACATCGACAATGACTTGTCATTCTGTTTATCAAGAACCTAAAACTGGAGTAATAAACGCTCTTTCTTACCCATACGTAACAACGTCATGACGAGCAATGTCTTATAATTATAGAAAATTATCGCTTCATAACCGATGTCGTATATCAGAGATGGACAGCTACCGTCCTATGGCAGGGCCATCTTGGAGTCGAAGGATTTCTCGTCTTAAGGTAAATAATTTACTTTGACACCAAGTTTTGTAATGTTATTTTGATTTCTTAATATACAGAGAGAGAGAGAGAGAGAGAGAGAGAGAGAGAGAGAGAGAGAGAGAGACAGACAGACAGACAGACAGACAGACAGACAGACAGACAGACAGACAGACTGACAGACAGACAGAGATACAGACAAACAGACAGACAGAGGTATTGGCATTAGTACCAATCATTGAAATCAGAAGAAGAGATGGCGATGGCTTGTTTCTGTGCTATTCAGGCAACTGTCTGTCACCCCTCGAGAGGCTGACATTACTATATTTGATTGTACTCAGATTTGGCAGGGTTACTCCTGTTAAAGCAAGAGTATGGTAATAATGACAGTTCAACGCTACTTTCGGCCAATGACTAAACGCATATGCTGGCAATAAACGTTTATTAATAATATTACTGAGAACAATCTCTCTGCCATTTCAGCGGTCTTTTGGTTAGTTACCTGACTCTTCAACAGTTTGACAAGTGTGGTGGGCCCGGAAAACACCGCTGGTGGTTGTTCTATTTACATCGCTATTGGAGACTGACACCCGTATATGCGTTTTGCCTGATGATGTACGCCACGCTGACTCTACACATGGGGAATGGTGTATGGTGGTTCTCTTGGTACGGAGCTCAGGAAGTATGTCAAAACAAATGGTGGGCTAATATGTTGTATATTAACAATCTCTATCCGTTTCCAGGAACAGTTAGCGAGGTGAGTTGATTTGGGTGTTCATCATAGGTGAGATCCACGAAAATTAACATTTCACAATTGAGATGGCGTCGGTAGCAAACACCAACTATATATAGGAAAACCTGTTTCACATAATAAGCGTCTAAAATGCCCCTTGACTTGGAGAATCAAGGTAGATCCGATTTCCGACTGTCATTGAACATCAACAAAACGCCACAGTCAACTCAGAGACATCGTAGGCAAATGTGGTGATCATATTTCTCGCTTCTCGACTTGATGACGGTAAAGTTTAAGATGCAAGAAGAAACATGGCGGCTTCCTTTATGAGTAACTTTCTAGTGAAACGACACGGAAATGTTCAGTGTCAGAAATAGAATGGTTACTGCAGGCAAAATCGCAAAGGTCAACTGTCCTATGGTTTTGTTACATAGTGTATGGGATGGTCGTGGTATCTGGCAGTGGACATGCAGCTCTACATTATCAGTCCCATCTTCATAATCACGTTTTACAAGTAAGTTGTACACGGTTTGCTTCTCTGTGTCATAAATGCTACATGACACGTGTAATTCATCAAACACCTTTCACGGTATTTCAACAAAAGCGGTTTCATGATTAAGTTTTCAATGTAAGTAATGCCACAATTGCTTTGTATGAACGTTGTTTGAAAACAAAAAAAAAGATTTTAAAAACCAAGGAACTGACACAACGTAGTCAATGTTATTAAGAACCATTATGAGAACAAAGTTTGAAAACAGCGGCTTTTACCTGTTTAAACAAAACGCCAGACTTCTACCGGATAGTATATCAAATATTTTCTTAGCGTTCAAGTTTCGTGCATGGAAACACATGCAAAATTATTACGGTATTTTAAAAGTACATTGTCATGATCAGAAGCGACTTCGAATTCACCAACCAAATTATATAAACCAATCAGTGCTGTGTCGCACACTTACAGTTACCATTCATACTCATTTTCAGATCCTGGCGAGCAGGGCTAGGTCTGTCACTTGGAACCATCCTTTGTTCCTTTGGTATCTGTGCTTACCTCGTCACCGTTCAGGGTATGCCTGCAGGCTTGGATCAAAAGTACAGTAAAGATACCCTTTCAGTTCCTTTGCCACATCTCAGAGTTTGCAACGATAAGCTTCATGACAGGATCATGTAGGGATGATACTGGGAAATGGGCATGCTTTACTCGTGACAGTCACACCATGCTCTTTCCAATAAAGCATGTGTTTATTTGTCATCGAGTTTTCTCACTAATTTAAGACTTATTTACCATTTCGTCCCACACACGGCTGTAATCTGTACACAAACATTGACTCAGTGAAACCAAAAGAAGAGGACGGTTTCTGGTTATGGCTTCCTTCCACAAATAGGCGACTGTGCGCATTTTCGTATTTTCATTTCTTTAGTTCTAGCCATTCAGTCTGTGAAGAGTTTGCATGTATTGTATGAATTAGGGAAGGGGTAGATCTACAAAGCATGTTATCCAGCGACTTCAATAATTAATTTTAAGGCTTCGAAATGATACGTGTGCTGACCTGAACAATACACTATACAATTACAGTACCGCAGTACTACACTGGCAACTTCTAACTGAAGTGAACTTAACATTTACCCGAATATACCTCTCTTGAATTAGACTTTACAGTGCGATTACAGGACCAGTAATTTTACTGTATGAAAGCCTAGTTGGAATAAGTACTCCAATTTCAGGTTTGTGTTAAAACGAAGATATCGTTGCCGGAGATCAGTGAATCCATATTTTGGCATTCAAGTTCAGAAACAACTGAAACACGAGTGGTGTACATCCTATATGGCTTCTCTTTAGCTGACGATATTTCTGTCGATATGAACTTTTCGTGCATTGTGTCTCTGTCCAGGCCTTATCGATCACCGAAATATGAACCAGCTACGGGTGACTGGATATACGGTAAACCTTACTACAGAATACCTCAGTATCTCGTCGGTGTTGGCCTAGGATACGTTCTATTTATATTAAAGGGGAATACAGTCAGAATAAACAAGGTGGGTACTCGACGTCTGTGCAATGAATAAGGAATACCTGTTTCAGATTAGTAAACTTTTGTCTCAAACATATAAAGATTATGTGCATATCGTCAACCAGTACATATTAGAATTTAGACAGCCTGTCCAAAAAAGCATTTATGTACTCCAGTGATGAGATTAAACAGAAAGCAATATATTATTGTCCAGAGGATTTATATTGAATGGAAAATAATAGTTTGAAAAGTGTGAATTAGGTACACACAGAACAAGAGGTGTTCCATGTCAAGAAATATGCCCTATAATTAGATCTACCGATCGGGCGTTTTATGTCAGCACTACATTTCAAATTTCTTTCTGCAGATCTTGAATCTTTGCATTTGGTGTGTTGCTGCCGCTATCGCCTTAGCTGTTGTTTACGGGGTGTATCCTACGGTAACAGGTCATCGCTTGCCCCAGTTTGCAGCAGTCATCTACAATGTTTTGCATCGATTTGCGTTCTCCGTGTCGATTGGATGGGTGATATTCGCATGTGCTACTGGCAATGGAGGTATACTGACAGCTAACACTTTTACTTTTTTAAAATAGTAAGATAAGAACTAGTACATGAAAACAAATGTAGCGATGCTATAAATCTCGCTTTTTAAGTTAAAGCATGGATCACAGTCCCTTCATGTGATGGGGAGGGGGACTATGCAAGAACCACAGTCCCTCCATGTGACGGGGAGGGGGACTATGCAAGGACCACAGTCCCTCCATGTGATGGGGAGGGGGACTATGCAAGGACCACAGTCCCTCCATGTGATGGGGAGGGAGATTATGCAAGGGCCATAAAGGGTCTATAGTCAAAGCTAAGATTGTAAGTCTCCTTAGTAGCAACCAATGAAGAACACGTAACTTCCAGCAGTATTAAATTTCAGTTGTAACGGTTTAACGATAGCAGACAACTCTCATGAAATAGACAGTTTTGCTTGATGTTGCAACGCAATGCTTGCAAAACCACATGGGAGGACTGTGGCCTAACGTAAGCCTATCCTTTTACCATTGTGTCATAGGTCCCGTTAATGCACTGTTATCCTGGAGCTTTTGGCGGCCCTTGGCAAAAATAAACTATTGTGCTTATCTGGTTCATCTTGGAGTTATCTTCCTATATACATTCGGATTTCAAAGTTTGTGGTACTACACGGACTTTCACTTTGTAAGTACTTTGAACAATCTATTGTCCTTTTTGGCAAACCAAAGTTGACAGCCAATCTATGGCATTTTGAAGGGAAGCTAAACCTTAAGGTAAAGTGTTACCCAAAGTATTGATATCATCATAAAACAACACTGTATTCGGCCACAACGGACTGCTTCCAGGATGTTAATAATTTGTTCTGGCCAACAATAATCACGAATCATTAGGCAATTGAATTGACTTGTTATTTTACATCGGGTCTTTCCTTTTGAATATAATCATTGCTATTCGGAAATAATTTACTGGATGTTAAGATGAATCACCGTACTTCAAGTACTGGATACATTAAGAATCTGAGCGCTGCACTTGAATTTGAATTCAGATCTTACCTTAAATTTCGACGATGCAGGCCGAGACGCTTCTAGTAGGCTCGGACTTAAATAAAAGAAGGGCCCGAGCATGAGGGTTTTTTAACTATTAAAATTATATATTATGGTCGCCGTTTACTGGATCCGTTTCGTTTGTCAAAATTTTCGTTAAAAAGTTTAATTTTGGTCTACTGCCTTCAAAGCCAATTGAAAATCCAATGGAGTATCCTAGTTCACACCGGCTTCAAAGCGGTCTTTGCTCTTGAGGTGGTTCTTTACTTCGAAACGTAACAGATTTCTTGAAGATACAACGTAAACAGCGCCAGAGTTTTTCGTGAGAATCCCTGCGTTTTGCGATCATATACCATGCATGCTTGTCAATATTTTTCTCATCGTTTCGAACATCTCCTTACAGGCTGTCGAATATTTGGGTGTTCTGGTCATCAGCTATGCCGTTGCTTTCATTACCACGATGGCTGTCGAGTTCCCGATGATAGGTCTAGAAAGAGTATTGCTGCCCAGTAAAAGCAAAAATTCATAATGATTTTTGACTTTACATACATACATACATATATATATATATATATATATATATATATATATATATATATATATATATATATAATATATATATTACACAAATTACTTGAAGTACAATAACATCTGTTACTTAAGTTTCCTGCAACCCTCAGACAAAATAACTGTCTGAGGATCGTAGGATGCATGAAACATAAGTAACAGATGTAATTACTTTGTACTTGAAGTAATTTAGCCGTCTGTCTGTGTGTTTGGATATATCTTGTTGATTTACACAGCGTGTGTATTTTATCGTAAAATTTACAAGCCAAAAGATGTTCATCATATTTTTGTAAAAAACTTATGCACAGGGTATTCAAACTATTTAAGCAGGTGAGAATGTAATATGTTTAATACTAATAGCGGAAACCTGAAATGCTTGATATTTGTTGCAAGTTATAACATGTAACGTCGTTGTCAACTGTTTTAAATCGAAAATCTCTATTTACTTATCTGTATCACTATTACACAAAGTCAGACAAATTCTGTGACCGCAGTTAGTTCACATGATTTTTTCTTCCGATGATACTAAATCCTTCATGTAATTCGTTCTGTGTGTCAAACAGAGTGATTTACGATAATCTTGAAATTCAAACTTTATTTTGCTAACTTATTTTACAATTCCGTTATACCTGACTTTTATTTGACTTTTCATTAATCATATCCAGTGCTGATTGTTGCGATGGCGGCGTATTTCAAATTTACACTTTTCTTGTCAAACTTTTAAGTGTCAACTGTATCCATATGAGCTATATTTTGTCCCGGGTCTCCACCCCAAGTAGAGTAAACATGGTCGGGTAAAGATCTATATATAAAAATATATCCTAGTTCGTGTATTTCCTCAGATTTGTTGAAATGTGACTTGTAATAAATTTTTAAATATGTTCTCAGACAGTTTTCATAAACTATTGTAATATTAATTTGTTGTTGTTTCTGTTATTTGTGATAACGGTGATTCAACGTCGTTCTCAGTACAACAGATTCTCTGTGATTGATTCGTCAGTTGCCGGTTTTTAAGGACTTCTAGACGGGCGAAAATGTTGAATCGCAGTGTTAGTATAATGTCTACGTTACATTGTAACATACCATGGTTTGAAACCCGAGAAACAAAGCTAATGCCGATGTAAAACGGCAAGTTTGCTACATTTCTGACTGTCATTCGTTTGTTGAAGCTAATGTTAGCGTTTTCATTTTGCCACATTCTGTATAAGTCTGAGCTGGGATGTTAAGATCACACCGACTTTGTATAGTGGGTGTGGATTGATTTGAATATCAATTCAAACAAACTCTTGATAAATATAGTACGTTTCAGTGCTTGTCTGAGCAGTGTCTTGTCGTCTCTATGGTAACGAAATGTCATGTAGTCCTAATAGCAGATGCAAAAAAGCATTTGTTTGAAAACTATCACTAACATCTCTTGTTGCGGCACATGCGCCGTTACTAGTCAATACACTATTGTGATCGTATCTGGGATTGAAAAAAATTACGTGCGTAATATTAACACCATTCAGTGCGCTACCCATACAAATGGAACTCACCTCATTGGCCATACACTCACAATGCCTTTAAGGAATAGTCTATAAACATTAAACCATGGTGTATCAAAGTCAGGAACATAGAAATCTTATGCACATAGGAACATTTTGAAATAAGATTTTTGTCAATAATTATTAACAATATCAATGATCTAAATAGCAAATCTTAATTTTAGTATTTTTTTATTTCTTGTACTATATTTGTCATGGACAACTATGCCATAAGGTTTTGTCACTGCAACTATATACAACGATGATGCCTCGGTGTTGTAATATCAAAGATGATTAGCTCACTGCGGAACATTCTGTTTACTATTTAAGACCCGTCATTGACACTAGATACAAAAAATATAGCATAACATTTATACTCGTAACCACCCATTGTAATTTCATGCCACAGTGATGAGCATGACAAGTTGTAGAACGGCGTAATTATATCGTACGGATAGTCTTGGATAAAAAACCCCGAAAACTCTATACATAAACTATAGCCTAGCATAATACGTAATATTGCTCCACCAATGTATAAAAGTATCTTGTCGTGCATTAAACTCCCTTTCAATAATATTGACTTATTTTATTTGTTACACATTTGCATTGAGATTGTCTTCCCTACAGCTTCGACGTTTCTCTCTTCCTGTGTTTGTACTGCAGACCCATTCCCTATAGTGTGCGTCATACATTAAAAAAAAGCTTTTTCGCAGGTTACGAAGTTGTCAGTAGGAGTACGAAAGAATTAGAAATACACAACATAATCTGAAATCAAGCCTTAACTTTCCTTTGTCATTTGGAAAAGTATCCTTTTAGCTATTAATCCTCCTAAAAGTTCTTCTTTTGTCTTCCGACAAAGCCTTCCATAAATGTTCCGCCTCCAACCAGGTATGTCAATCTCATAAAGGCGTCGACAGACATCCAACTACAATAAAAAAACAGAATTATTGTTATATTGTCACTGTATTGTTAACTATAGCAGACATATCATAGAGTAATTGTCTTAATAAAGGACGAATAATGAGTACTTGTTCTTCTTATCAAACTTGGAATTCGAAACCGTAGTCAAGGTTTATTCCTTTCAGTACTGCAAATGCGTCAAAAACTGAACATTTCGAAGATTGTTTTAAGGAGAAACCGGGTTTTTAGGGTTATTTTACTTGATAAAAAGAACCACTTTGACACTTTGGCAGTGTAGATAAAAAATCATCTTAAGTCTGTCGATGACAGATACGCGTTCATTGTTGATAGGGAACTCTTGTAGGTTATCTTTACTATACTTACGATTTCAGATAAGGGAAAACATACATAGCCTTTGGTAAGCAGAGTACTTTTTGATTGCTCTGAACGGCGTCTACAACCTTCTTGGCAACATATTCTTGTTCCAACATCGGTATAATGCTGTTAAAACAATAAATTAGGATGGCTTATCATTAACTTACCAACTGCGCAATTGCATTTGTCAATGTGAACGTCGCTGATAACCGTATCGAATCTGTGGCAGTATTTCACAATTTACGCCTTAATGACCGAGCAGAAAGGGAATTTAAATATCATTTATTGGTCTACATTAAGTGTCTTCTGTCTTCCTAACGTCGATTGCAAATCAAGATATCAAATGACTGACAGAGAATGGTTGACACTTTGTGAAAATTGGTATCAAATCCCGCGATAGAATATCATCGTGTGACATCAGGAAACAACGCTTTAAACATCATTCCTTGCTGTTGAATCACAAAATCAAAATAATTGTGCTCGACTCTCGTGCTGATGATCTTATTGGAGAATCACTGTCGTCATTTGAAGCTATTTCGCATTTCCAAGATGCCCTATGCATATTGCAAAGCACTCGATTTTTGGTACCGTGCATTGTCTCAACTTGTGTTTCAGCGGTTGAGTGATTCCGGCAAACTTTTAATGCAGCTATTGAATTAGCCATCATATACTTGTTTCATAGGTACGAAATTAATCCATAGACCCTCAAAATACCATAGGGTCTATGATTAATCCAAAATTTAACACAATTGCCTCTGCCAATCTTGCCCGGGAAGATATTTGCTTACCCAACTTTCACACCATCAAACATTCCAGTATCGATAAAATATGGCTGCACCAGAGTTGTATGAACTCCTGTCACTTTCTGTATATCCATTTCTAACATCAACGATTCATGGAGACCAACTGCAGCAAATTTACTGGCGCAGTACTCCACCAAACCAGGACATCCACAGCTACCTGCTATGCTGCCAATGGTTACCAGATGACCATGGTTGTTGTCGATCATTGTTGGTAGGAAAGCTTTGATGGTCTGGAAAGTGAAACGTAAACTTCAGTAAATTTAAATAAACTTACCAACTTCCATGGCTAAGTATACATCCCCACTTTTAAACTATGAACCTTGGCCTTGTTACTTAAAAAAAATTCAAAGTGTATAAACTTATATAGTCACTTACTTAACAACTTTCATGACGAGCTGCACAACTTCTGTCGACTTACATACTCACGAAGTGTTAGGGTTGACCGAACACCCCATCCCATTCGACAAACTAATAGCTGCATTTAAACCCTACATTCACCATAATACATTGTACTTGGCATTCGGTATTTTTTATGGCTGTCACCATCGAAGTTTACACCAGACTTCAGCATTAAGTCGCTCGCAAGCATTCAAGTTAACCTTTATTTTAGACATACACTTCGATATTATTCTAAGGCTGTACCCGTCCAAGTAGAATCGAGTGTGATTTTACTCTGGAATAAATTACAAAGAAGTCGCTTGCAAGCATTTCAAGACATAAACTCTACATGGCAGTCGATGTTTTTACTGCTACAACCATCCATAGTGCACACTGATATTATCCCCTGTATTATTTTGTTGTGGGTATGGTCACTACTCAACGGATGATGTAGGGTTAGTGGATGTACTGGAGACTTCTATGGGCAAATTTCTTGTATTTGTGTTTGGTAGGAATGTGGCCTGTCCGATGACACAAGAATTCAAACGTGCTCTGCAAAATGGAATCGGTTGGATGTTGTACATTGGCACAGAATGTGTGAAGTAAATAGGAAATAGCTTCCACTTATTCGTGGAAATGAGAAAAAGAGTTCGTAGACAAACAACAGAAACACTTCTCTCTGAAGGATGTCGCTCACTACGTTTTTGCCACGCCATTTTCAAGCAAGTTGGTTGTCCAAACGCCAATTGACAGGAAAGTAGGGGAATGGAGCGAAAATTTTAACACAGGAGGAGACTCAGGACATTGAGCCAGATTTGCTGTCTATAAGTATTTTGTCGGCCAATGTGGAAAACGTTTGCTTATTAGTGAGACGATTGTGTTAGTTTGCAGCCAGTAGTAAGAGTTTTTAAAGTGTTTAATCCAACACACGAAATCGTAAGAAATTAGGGTTCTTTTCGGAATTAAATTATTGTCTTAAAGGCGCCCTTCTCAATCCCAGGTTCTCACATTAGCAAATGTGTCAATAGCCCATTAACAGTTTGTCATTCTTTTGTTTTCCATTGAATATTCCATCAAGTAACTAATATTTATATTAGATAAATCTGATAATTGAGTGGGGGCTTTAAGACCCGTCTTTCCAGGAATGTATAATCAGCATGGACACCTCCTTGTGTTTCGCCTGGTGATTTGTACTTGAACTGACAATCATTACATTCTGTGTTCGGCTTCTGTCTCCATGCCATTTCAAGTATTCGAGCTAAAACACTGATAACATTCAAGTGACCCTACAACTCCCTCAGTATTCACGGTTCCACAAAACCTAACTTGTCGTCGTACAGATGAGGAGTAACCGATAGGCCATTAGGTCATTAACATGGGACGCGAGACATCAGGTGACGACCTTTATCGTTAACGAGTCACTGTATCAAATATAGCATGTTAAAGCGTAAAGTTACCCAATTCATGTCTTCAAATAAACGAGGTTTCGAAGTGTAGGCAGAATCAAATACACTAGACTTTCGTTTTGTAAAATGTGATTCATCGACGATGAAATGTTCAAATTAAGTCAGGATTGACATTGTGAGATGAACTGCAGGCAATTTGTAAGTGTACACAACTTCAAATAGATTCATGATCCATCCAGAAATTCAGGGATTCATTACAATTAATTGCATTCACAGGGCATTATAGTGTTCAATATTTGCACAGGTGTGTAGGCATTTCAAATGATAAAACAGCTACTGACGTAATCTGAAAACGACCGCCATATTGAAAGAATCGGTATCTGAACAGACAGACAGAAGGGGAATTTTTGGAAAATTTTGCATATTTTCAACATAGCATGCAGAACCGCGAAAATTAAATACTAAATAAGTGATTCTCCCAACGTGGCAGCTAGGCTTAAATGAGATGTGAACGTGTGCTTACTGATGCTCGGCGATCAGGGTTCATGCCCTGTTCCGAAGACCAGAGACAGTTTCAACCTATTCGGTAAACGTCAAAAAGGCCACATGAAATGACCGTAGAAGAATGGAGCATTACGCAAGATATCAACAAATATGGTTATTACCCAAAACACAGCCATGACGTTCACATCCATGGTCCTTTCGATGAGTTCATCAGGGCAGTCTAATAATTTCTTACCAGCTACCATTCCAGCATTATTGACTAATATAGTAACATCACCAACTTCTTGAGTGACAAGTTTAGCAACACGATAAACGTCTCCTTTCTTGGTCACATCTACCACGTAGCTGTGGGCTTTACCTCCAAGTTGTTTAATCTGTTCAGCTGTCTCATCGTTACCTTCTTTGTTAATATCCCAAAGTACCAATGTAGAACCTTGCTTAGCAAAGTTGATTGACATCAGACGACCAATACCACTACCAGCACCCGTAACCAACACGATTTCTCCGTCCAAAGATTTCTTACTGGCCGGCAGAAAGAATTTTATCCATGACCAAAAAATTAAAGCCCATACACCAATCATGTCAAACAGGGCTTTTAAACCATGTCGGGCCATATCGATCGTAGCTACCGTTTGAATAATTGACAAACAGGACTGCGCACTTGAGAAAGTTCGAGTACGGGCTCTTGAACCGAATTTTCGTAGTGAGCAAAGGCCTAACAACAGGTAGCCTCGTTTTAGAGTAAACATGGGACAACAATCTGTCGGATTTCATTGTCTTTAGACTGCGTGTAGTAGTTGTACACCAGGAGAGCAAACACCAGGGACAATCGATGCATACAAACTACAAAATTCCGTATTGATCATTACGTTCCGGTTGGGGTAAAAGTTCACTCCTCAAAGGGGAGCAAACAAAAAATCAGATACAAAATCAACAAAGTGTGAACGCCGTCGCTCCGGTAAAATAACCGACTTGTGGAATACCATATCAAAGTAAAACCCCAAGCACATTTTGTAAAGGAAATGTCAGAATTACAACATAAACAGAGGGCCGGGTTCATCCGTGCAAGACACGATCTTGAAATGACATGGCATGACTAAAAGTTTGGTGTTTACAACCGTAACTGTTTGGTTTAGTGTCGCTATTAACTTCTTATACATTGACAAATCTGCACATTTTAAATCGATGATGGCAACTATTGTCGGTACATACCTACAGTCAACGAGGTCAAAGATAAAGTAACGGTAGGGACTCGGCCTGGGATAGACATCAAAAAGTGGCTGACCTCCCACCCCCCCCCCTTCAAACTTTCGCAAACAGGGTGACCCCCGTTCCACTTTGTGAGTAATAACTTTAGCAAAAAATATTTATTTTAATTAAATACAGTACGCGCGATGACATCAGTGAATTTGAAAAAAATTTCCTTATTATACTGTACTCAAATGACTTTTTCTTGCATTGATTTTGCGGAGATGAGAACGTATAATTTTATTGATGAATTGCAAGTTTGAAATTGACAATACTTGAGTTGAAGTGTACTTTCACAGTTTTACAAATTCAGAGTCAAAAGTCCAAAGAAAATCTGGTGTACGGAATTTGTCTTCTTCTCTGACTGACATTTCATGTGCAGTCGGCGTCAGAATATTACACTGTGCGAGTCAAATTAGAGTTCCAACTGGCCGAAGTACATATAGTACTATAAGGTACAGAATTATATTTAATGTTTTATCAATAGCAGTGAATTTGTGATGTCATCCTTCCGGATTATTATTGATAATGTATCCGATTATCCAGCATTGTGGTACCAGATATTTTTCTACATCTACAAATACACTGGCATCGCCAAAAGTATAGAATAATAACAATAATGTACTCCTTATACCGGTCGATAATGGACTCAAGTAAATTTTGCACTCCATAATGTACTCGACCTCCAAGTCACCCCATACATTATGTCTCGCAAAGTTCGCTTTCGTCCATTATGAACCGCGAGGGGGTACATGATTGCTTAAATAATTAAAGGGACAAAGTCGCCCATTTTTCATGAATTTTGTTTGAGACGAGATACTACTTATATTGTTTGACATGTTGAAAGATACTGAATGAATGGGTGACCATGCATATATTCGACTCCAGTTTTAGACACGATACATGAAACC
>LD352029.1:25822-36876 GCA_001465055.1 Ptychodera flava | reverse complement strand
TAAAGGCCCTAAAAATTATCTAGTATTAAATTTTTTATGATTTAATTTTTATCGTCTCCATAACTACACAAAACGTCCATATTATCACAAGTACTGCAAAATCACAACGTAGGTGACTGTGATGTCAGGCTAATTTCCATTCGTGGTAACTCAGTCACTAAAGATGATACAAGCCGTGATTCCCGTTAAGTCTGTTTCTTCTCTCTCCCAACAAAGGTTTCCATCACCTTTCCTGATTTTGATATGCGCCCCATTAGCATTGTGGCGTCCACTGGCATCCACCTGAAAAATGTTGATAATATGCATTTCTTAACTAACTGTGGCCACCTTGGACTTTGTCTTTTTTACGTTGTCACAATCTGCTTCGTTAACCGGTGAGAATCGCCAGCTCATAAATCATATAATCATATTAATAATCATAAATAATATAATCATGAAAATTTAAATGTTCGCTCTTTATTTCCAGCGTGGGTAAAAATAGACGTTCTAATTATTACTTTTAGTCGATTTAATCTTTATCACTTATTTTAATACATTTACACATGTTATAACATTCATTGTCATAAAAGAAGTAATTTGCAGAATATTGCACCAATTTATTGCATTACAATATTAACAGGTACCGTAAATTCCCGATTGTAAACAAAATATCAGAGCAACAAGACAAGACTTTGAATACTTACGATTTAAAGTATGGGAATAAATACATACTCTTCGGCAAACAGAGAACCCTCTGGTTGGTCTGCACTGCGTGTATAATTTTGTCAACAACATACTGTGGCTCCAACATTGGTATAAGACTGCTCGAGAGCAATACAAATGGACTATTGATTAGCGTCAGTGGCAAAACATCCTAAATGTATTCGGGGTATGTTTGAGTCCCCAATTACTTTCCAGTTTCTTTCCTTACAATGAAAACTAGTACACAAAATTCATATGGTGTATCAATTTGATTTGTCGATTCTATGGCCCTGCATCATTCAAAAGCATGAAGTTCATTGCCCTTTAAACCGATCGCTACGTTGAAGGTAAGGTGAAGAAAAGAAATTATGTTCAACGGGCAACATTCAAACTGAGTAAGTACTAATGGGTCGGTATTTTTTCCATTTCAATTATTTTTCTTCACTCAACATGATTTGAACTAGTTTGGGTTAATTGGGTAGTGAAGGAATGTCTGTTTAATCTACAAATGTAAGCTCATCTACTTTCCTTTTTAAGTTATACACTTGTTTTTAAGAGTAATTTGCAATATGCAACATTCAGATAGGCCACACTTTTGAGAAATTGAACAATATGAAAATCCAATTCTCCCAAATTAGTTCCAATCGTGTTACTTGCACAGCGTCCGCTCTCGTCTAACTTTTCTGATTTCGTGATCGGGACAATGTATCAGTTCAGAATATTGAAGAAAGCGTCGCTGGAATAGACAAGAAACACGTTTCAGGAAGACATTCGAGAGGGAAACGAAACAACCGTTCTGTAGAAAAATAAATTCACCCATTAGATGGTCATACAGAGAGAGAAGGCTTAAATAAAACTTAGTGTTTTCATATAACGCATAACAAAGTTACCATTTTGAAAACTACTTGATGACTCTAACAACACAACGATGAAAAGAGGGGCTCTAAAAGAAACCACTTACTCCAGGGTTACACCCTCAAACATCCCAGTATCTATCCAATATGGCTGCACCAGCGTCGTCTGAACTCCCGTCACTTTCTGCATATCCATTTCTAACATCAACGATTCATGTAGACCAACTGCAGCAAATTTGCTGGCGCAATACTCCACCAAACCGGGAAACCCCATTGAACCGGCCATACTGGCAATTGTCACCAAATGTCCATGGTTTTTAGCGATCATCGATGGCAAGAAAGCCTTGACAGTCTGTGAAAAAAATGCAGTGAAGAAGAATTTATAGCAAGTAGAACTAACTTCTGTGCATGTATTAGCTGGGGACTGATCCGTATGCGCAGTACAGTTTTGTGTCCTAGACCCTCTTAATATAACAAAGCACGGCACATCCTCATAATCAACATCCATACAGCCTGTACATGGATATCACTGACACATTTCTAGTAATGCAGTGGTGCCGTAAGCTATAAAACAACAGTTCCGTACTATACACTGTGGATAGGATGAGCCCTGTGTATGACGTTGCGTGTGTTCCCGGCGTTATACGGCGGGAATACACAGCATCGCAGGCAGGGCAAGGAAATGGTATGCTACGATGTGCATTAGGGTGACCCTTTTATATTTTTTTGTTTCTCATCTCCAGAGGAATACTTGGGCAGGGCGGGCGGTCGAAATAAAAAAAAAAACAAGTACCAAAAAAAAATCTGTATTTGTTTCAATTAAATGTTCTGTCTATTCAGTCTCTACAATTTTTTAAGTATAGAAAAACGTGTACTTGTTTCAGTTCAATGTTCTGTCCATTCAGTCACTGCAATTTCTTGTCTTTCACTTCAGTGTTCTGTGCTCTCTGTCCTTTCAGTCTGAGTTGCTGCAATCTCACAATTTGATGATGGTGGTGCTGTTGCTAGGATGATCGTCTTAGAGGCGGCGCAAATAAAAAAGTTTTTTTTCTTATTTTCATGTCGGAGCTGAAATTTTCGGTCGGTCGGGAGATGAGAAACACAAAAATAAAAAATGTCGCCCCTAGTAATGTGACCGATATTGGTGGCACTTCGCCAAGTGAAGGCAGATCAGGAGACACAACTTTCTATTTTTGAGAGATGGATTTCTTAATTGCAATACTGCAATGCAAGCATTTTTGTCCTTCTATACCGTCATAATGTTGAAAAGTCGATTCTTGAAGGGTGACAAGCACAGTACTGAGCAATTATTTCATGAACTGAAAAAAATCAAAATCAGACTAAACCATCAGTAACTTTGTCATGCTGCCATAAATTATTTCGAACATACAATGTTGGAGTTTTTCCTTTTGCATAAATTCTGAAAGTTCATTGACATGTATGACAACCTATGACACAGTTTCGATAGTTGCTTGGAACCGGACATCGTATGAGGAACTGTCTCATGACACTCGGCCCTGCACTGCCTTTGCCAATTGTTACTGAGGTCAAAGGTTACTGACTAGAGTTGAACAAACTCTGGACCGTCGCTTTCAATGTGTATAGTTATGAATGCTAAAGAACAGTGGTCCCTTGTTGTATTGTTGGGCCATGGAGGTTATCTCCATGGTCGGGCGAAAAAAAGACTATGTTCATTAACCGAGGAGTAAGCTCTAAGTGGACCAGGTAAAAATTGCGGTTTCCTAACGGGTACGTCAAGAGATCGGGAATAGAATAATCTTACCTAAAGTGACCTTCAAGGGGACTGGACGAAATACCATAGGGCCCAATGAGCAGTACGTAGAAGAAATAATGCTGCGTTATATAACAATCACGGTCGCTTTGCTTAAAGGTATGCGGTGACTGTCGTATGTACTTTGCAATGACCAAGGTATCAAATTCTAAATTCCTACAGGCTCAGGTCGAATGAGGTCACAACAGCTAGTTGATTCATGGAAAAGTAAAGCAATGGCCGCTTACCCAAAAAATAGACATGGCGTTCACATTCATGCTCCTTTCGATGAGTTCATCAGGGCAGTCTAATAATTTCTTACCAGCCACTACTCCAGCATTATTGACCAATATGGTAACATCACCAACTTCTTGAGTGACTTGTTTAGCAACACGATAAACGTCTTCTTTCTTGGTCACATCTACCACGTAGCTGTGGGCTTTACCTCCAAGTTGTTTAATCTGTTCAGCTGTCTCATCGTTACCTTCTTTGTTAATATCCCAAAGTACCAATGTAGAACCCTGCTTAGCAAAGTTGATGGACATCAGACGACCAATACCACTACCAGCACCGGTAACCAGCACGATTTCTCCGTCCAAAGATTTCTTACTGGCCGGTAGGAAGAATTTTATCCATGACCAAAACACCAAAGCCCATACACCAATCATGCCAAACAGGGCTTCAATTATCTCTGCAACCATTTCGATGCCGGTTGTGGTAACAGCTTCACGGAGTATGCGTAACTGATGTATACTCTGCGTTCAGAAGTCTGAAGCCCTTGAACAGTGCAATAATAGCCTCGTTCTGGTACTTCAAGCTGTTGAGCTTCAGATAGCTGTTGTTTGTGTGTACAGTTTTAAGGTTACTGAGGGGGCGTATGAAACTTACACTGATATAATTTATCGACAGAAAGTTGAAAAGGGAAATTCTTTATCATATTTCCATCCGTTGTTGTTCGTACTTTTGGTCATTTATAAGGCCTCAAGGCCCCATCGGCCGTACATAGTTGTAGCAGTGACCCCTAAACTCTGCACTTAAACTTTGGACTTTGTTGCCAACAGTTTTAACAAACTTAAGCTAACTGTCATGCAAATAAAGATCGTGTTAGGTCTTAATTTAGAAAGGTTCACCGAGAGAGGATATTCATTTTTTATGAACACATGGATTTCACAATTTATACCATGTGGTCGGAATTGCAATAGGGAAAACTATGTTAACTTTCATCGAAGCAAATTACGCTGGGAAAATACGTCTGCAATAATATTCCATACATTCATTAAGTTCTTCGTTCAATGATCACTCTGTTTATTTAAATTAATTATCCATCTTTCGGTCCATTCATACACTCATCGATTTATATACCCAACCACACACGCACACTCCCAATCACCAATCCACACATCCTACATTCAACCATACCCTCATCCATTCTTTCGTTCATTCGTTCTTTTGATCTCTCGCTTGCTCGTTAGTTCGTTCGTCCATTCATTCACTTCTTCATTTACTCATTCACTCATTCAATCACTAAATTACCCACCCACGCATCAATCCATGCATACATCCTTTAAAAACTCAACCATTCATCCATCTATCATATCCTTCCGGCACCCCTCATCAACCCACTTTACTCGCTTGCTCGCTCGCTAGCTCACTCATTCATTAACTCACTGAATCATTCATTTGTCTATTCATCTGTTTTTTCCTTCTTCCTTCCATCCTTCCTCCATTATTTCATTCAAACCTACATCGCAGAGTTGTAAGGCCGATTTGCTTCAAAGTGTGTGCCTTCTGTATGCCGGCGGCATTCCCAGCTCGTCAGGCTCGTGCCTTCGGCGTTACGCTTGCGAATCCCCACCCCATATGTGCGAGATACTATGCCAATAATAGAGAAGAAAAGGTACACAAGGGACTGTCGACAGCCCAATATCTTTTCCATGGTTAGATTTCACCCGTTGGCGTTATGGTGATATAGCGTGGTTACATGTGAGTGTCAGTCAACGGTTGTATCTCACATCAACTCTTCGCACTGTTTGAACTTTCGTTACCGAATATTATATTTTTTTTTACCTTAACCCATTTGAAAATCTATGACTGTACAAACGGTCAGTTACCTTTCTCTGCAACGTAAAATCGATGATGTAGACTTCTATAGTGACTTACGAAGTACATGCGAACTGGCTGGCTCCCGTGGCTGGCTGTTTACTTCGGATAGGATACTAAAAAGTAACATATAAAAAATATACTTCTACTGTATATTGAAAGCCACGACGAAATACTACAACGGTTTTGTTGATATCAATATTTTTTAATATTTACGAAAATAATATAATATTTCTTACAATATTTATTTACTCTTAGTTCGCCTATGTCCACTGCACCAAGTTCTGTGATTGCGTTTACTATGTCGTGGCCATGAGCATTGGTCAAGGCGACTAATACGGAAATCCTCCAAATGAACTCATACTACTCGGACGTGTACCTAGTACTATCGACAGGTAACTTGACGTTCTTGCTCGGACAACTTTCTGTTTTCGTCCAGTCGATAATGACAAAGGCGAGCAGCTTTGATGTCTTGTTGGGCCTTTCTCGATGACGTTGGTCTGTAAACTTAGTTTACCTGTTTTAAAGCTTTGTATGCGGTTGTTGAGGGAACGATTTTAAGAAAACAATGTAAAAATATTCGATGTTACTTACATTATTTGGCTTCGTATGTACCGTTCCTTTATCTCGTAGTACCTTTACTCACATTTCATTTATCATATATTTTTTACTTCTTTTTATCATACTGGAGTCATTTACCTCAGGGTCTCTGTTAGACTGGAAGATTTAATCGTGTATGGGTCCTCCCGATATCTCCAACAACAACCACAACTCATTGATAGGGTCAGAGATCATGGTGAAGCACCGATACAAAAACTGTGAAGTCAATCTTTTGGTCACCAATAGCAACCACTAGATACTGGATACTCCAATATTTACCACTATATACTGGTAAACATAGGCTGAACGTATTTATATATTTCAAAGATAATGCATTGACTGTAATCAGATCACTTTCAAAGATGATGCATTTTCAACTTTGTACAGATCACTTAAAGTAACCTGAATGCAAAGGTATGACAACAGAGTTGGTGAGGACCATGATTTCAGCAGGACTAGTCGAATCAATGGCCATGCCATGGCTCAGTACAATAAATATTCAAAACGTATGGTAATTAGAGATGAATCACTATACACAAAATTCATCAAAAACCTCTGAGTTTTTGATTTTACAGCTTGCTTTGTCGATATCATGCGAGATCAAAAGTATTTCAAGTAGACATGTACTAAAAAAAGCTGAAAGCTTACCTTCTAGACCATTGATAAATATGTGTACGATTTTCTTGAACATGATTTTTTTTATGCCTTTATTGTAAACATGTAAAAGAGTATGATATTTCATTTCAGTTGTCTCCTTTTGCACAGCAAATGTTTTACCTTGTGCAACAAATTTGCCATCCAACACAGTTAGGTATAACTATCTGTCTGTACATTTTTGTTAGGGACACGGACTCGAATAGTTCCTCGAGAACTATTTCTTGACCCTCACCAGATTTAATTAGATTATTTTTTTCTTCTCTTTCGCACATGTATATTTTGTCTACATATTTCTGGTGAAACAAAATTCACTTCACTTCAAAAAATTCACTTCACTTCACTTCACAATTGCTTAATATAGTATATAGGTGATTCCAATGCTTTGCAGCTGCATGTGATGAAGCGTAAGCTCTCTTAACTTTGTGTTTGAGACGAGAAAGTTTCCGTCCTTAGCAGGATATGTGGAGAAAAGTGTTTGGGAAACTCAAACGAGTTTTCAGCGTTGTGAGACAAATATTTTGTTTCACACCAAAAACAAAAATACAGGAAGAATATTTACCAATTTAGATATATAAGTTCATTAAGTTGATAAAATAGAGGCTAAGAATGTGCATAATCGGAAAAAGGTAATCAAACGAATTGTCTTTTCCTGCAGAGGAAAGATGGGTTACTGAGAGCTATTACTGTTTATTTCCCCTGATCTTAATACATTGTGTCAAATGAGGTAAAATAAAAGCCTTGTATAATTTCATAAGTCTATTAGTAAAAATCTTATTGAAAAATCTTATTTTGGTGTCACCTGTGTTTGTAAATTCCCTGACCATGCACGTTCTAACGCACGCAGGGTCAATGACCTCAGGTCACATAAAGGACATCAACAGTCACATGACTGAGGTCAAAAGTTCGACAACGATCCGAACCCTGATTCAGCTGTAGTCAACTACGATCTCGCTGTACACTCGACTTTTATGCCTCTAAAACGGTCGAAATGGCCGATCGGCACCAAAAGCTGAGCGTACACAATCTGTTAGACTTGGCAATCACATTGTTTAAGACAATTTACTTATTATTTATATCATGGCTGTCATTCATCGTTCCCGCTGTGAAGAAATCGGTTGCCGGAGAAATCGTACTGGTTACCGGTGCTGGTAGTGGTATTGGTCGTCTAATATCAATCAATTTTGCTAAGCAGGGTTCTACATTGGTACTTTGGGATATTAACAAAGAAGGTAACGATGAGACAGCTGAACAGATTAAACAACTTGGAGGTAAAGCCCACAGCTACGTGGTAGATGTGACCAAGAAAGAAGACGTTTATCGTGTTGCTAAACAAGTCACTCAAGAAGTTGGTGATGTTACCATATTGGTCAATAATGCTGGGGTGGTGAATGGGCGTAGGTTTTTAGATTGCCCGGACGAGTTGATTCAAAGGACTATCAACGTCAACGCGATGGCATATTTTTGGGTAAGTAGAACCAATGATGGCGAGAAAGTGGGTGTAAAAACACTCCCTTTATCGTGTATGCTAAGTTGAAGACGTAACATGAAATAAGAGTATAACCTGACTTCTCATTGCCAACCAACAAGTCATTATGCTATGCATCATTACGTTATAATGTTGAAATGGTTTCACCTCCCTACCTACAGACACTGAGAGCATTTCTACCGTCGATGATTGCAAAGAATCGTGGTCATATAGTGAGTATTAGCAGCATTATGGGATCTGTTTCAAGCGCGAGACTTACAGATTACTGTGCCAGCAAATACGCCACAGTTGGTCTCCATGAATCTCTGACTCTGGAATTGCTGGCTGATAGAGTAACTGGAATTCACACAACACTTGTACAGCCATATCAAATCAATACTGGAATGTTTGCAGGAGTCTATGTCAAGTAAGTTTACAATACTTTGTCACAGTCCCTATAATTTCGCGTAGGCAGTATGACATGCATATTAGCTTTCTTGTTTCATGATTAGTAAAATTTTCTCTTAGCCAAAACATTGTCCCTGATATCAAATGCATAAAACTGACATAAAAGAAATGAGAGCATGTTGTTAACTTTCTTTACTTAAATTGTCACTGTTATTTATAATAATTCACAAGGAATCACCTTCGAAGCATCAAAAAGTGCTTTTGTAAGTGTACACAGTAAGTGTGCTTTAAAATATTTTTCTTTGTTTTTCAGTTGGTCAGTACTGCAGTGCCATAGATGGACTGTGGTCAGTGCCCTATTAACCAACAGACAGCTGTCGAATCATATTTTTAGAAAAACACAACAGTGATACTAGTCTTGTGTCATGGTTGTGTGTCTGTAGTCAATTACCCTGTCTGTGTACCTATGGTGGTACGGTATACAGAATGACCTAGTGTAATGTGCCATTGAACATTACTGATGGATACTGGATGCTATATAAATATTTATCCTATTGTATCCTATCCTACCTTGCACCAACACTGTTCTGTCTCTGCCAAGGTTTCTGTCTGCCAAGACCTTGTACGCTGTGTTATATATTTCAAACTGATTAGTGATATTTCTTTTTAAAACCACTATCTCCATTGTGATTTTCTAACAAATGATTAAAAACGAGTTGGTAGCTTTTATGTCCGGTGAAGTATCAATACATTTGATGCACATTTACGAAAAGAGTGTGTCAATGATGATGTGAAATCTGCTGTAAATGCATGCATTGTGTGAAAATGTATTGTGAAAATTGTCTATGGTGAAAAAGAATGTTTGCAGGACAGTAACTAAAAGGCAACTAGGTCTGCTGTTCCTCAGATCACCAAACACTGAATGAATCTATCCAATCCTGCCATGAGAAACAAATCCAACCATAATGCAACAAAATGTGCCTTTCTGTATCAATTTTAATGCACTTCAGATATATGTGAATGTGTGGTCTAGGAGATTGATAAAAATAAGGTCTTGTCAGTATTTTTTCTGTGCACTACTCAATCTTGTGATATTTGAATTACATAATATCTGGTGATAATCAGCATTGAGAATACATGATATTACAATGATAGTATCAGAACCTGTGCCTTTTTCCCCTTCATCATTATCCCGCCTTTAAATTTACTTCACAATTTTGTACTGATGTCACAGAGACTATATTTTATGTTTGTCTGTTTTCAACATATATTTGCAGTTTGTTTCCTCCACTGGATCCACAATATGTAGCTGACAAGACACTCCATGCTGTCCTTACAAATCAAAAAGTTATCATCCTACCAAAGCTGATGTACTTGTTGCCATTTTTAAAATCGTAAGTAAATTAGCAGGAGTTCATGTACAGAGCTTGAAACTGGACTTTCACAATATGAAGCTTTTTAGCTCATATTTGATATGTATATAAATACCAAAAGAGCTTATATGGTGAGTTGGTGGCATCTGTATGTCTGTATGTATGTACCGTATGTATATATGTATGTTTTATAATTTGTTTCAGTCAAGAATATCGTTATTCCTTATAGTTGGAGTTTCTGAAGAGCTTGAAGTATACAAAGTGGTGTCGTTGAGAAATTGTACCATAGATGGTAGAGAAATGTTTCTATGCTATGAGAGTACACATACAAATTACAAGTAATATTGCGCTGTCTGGATTGACCTTACTCTTTCAGAAAGTGTTAAATGAAGCTTTCATTCCACTTTTAGTATATGTATTTTAAATGGACGGCAAGTCTGGTTTCCAGGTGAATTGGTGCACTTTGTCATTTGTTGGTAATCACCAGCTGGTTGTTGTTAATGCACCACCACCAGTGTCAGTTTTTCACTAAATTCTGTCATTTGACATTCTGTGCATACAAGTGATGACTTCACACATATTTAGCTCCAGAAGGCCAGCATAGGCGCCCTCTGGAACCGTTGCGTGATTATTCACTGGTTTCAGCAACCTTAATTTGTCTTGTCAAGAAAAATGCAAGTCAAGCCCCAGATTTTAATAAATAAGATAAAATGCCCTTGCTAGAACTTGCAGAGACAAAAATGATACTGTATACCGGTATACAATGTGACACTGTGAGACAGTACTTCGCATTGAATGTGTATTTTTGGAAATAAAAGGCGAAAGAGTGTCTTCAAGGGGCCATTAGTCTTGCCCCTGTTTACATATGCATGAGGATAATTTGATGGCAGGTATCTGTAGAAGTGTTTTGACCAAAAAGGTTGCGTGGCTTGCAAAATCAAGTTTATGGTTGACTCACTTCAGATTTACTTGGTTTTTTGCAGTCAGGCCTAGCGGCAGGTAAGACACTGCTGGCAATAATGGACCTTTGTATATTTGAAGTAGGGATAGTGGACCATAAACAAAACTTGAATGGTTCTCCTGAAAACAATATCACAATATTGTGACTTGTATCAAAATTTTACAAAAAAAATTCAAACTTTCAT
>LD352029.1:6466-17501 GCA_001465055.1 Ptychodera flava | reverse complement strand
TGGAATTATCCTGGATCCAAATTTCTCATCAGTTCTTGTGTGTCTTACATGCAAAAGTTGCAAAAAATTGGTTCACAATGAAAAAATTTACCTCAGCTTTGTTTCTGGATCAAATTTTACTACAAATTGATATTAAATAGGACAAAATTATGTTCACAGCCTTCAAAACTCTCTCACAACATATCCTGGGCTGGTGTAGGTCATTTAAGGTCACAAAAGAACATTACCTAAAATATAAAAATTTTGGGGTTTCCCAACACTTTGAGCTGAAAATTTATCTAATAACATCCCTCGGGACTTTTGTACCAAATTACAAAGCTATCAGACAAGTAATTTTGAGAATAAGTTTTCTTGACCAAAAATGACAAAATTGTCTTAAAAATACAAATTTGTATATTTCAGGACAATTTCCACATACCTAACTATTGTCATCTCTGGATATCTGTACATCATATATAATAGCTGTCTATCAATGGGCTTTTAAAAGAATATATTTTTTAATATTTTTTGACCAAAAATGACAAAAATTGCCCCAAAACAGTAATATTTCAAATTTTGTCGTAATTTCAACATTTAGAAGGGTAACACCCTTGCAAACATCCAATCCAAATTTGAGAGCCATTGGGCTAGCGGTTTCAGAGAAGAAGAAATTTTACTTAAAATGAGAAAAATAACCAAAAAATTCGGCAAAAATACAAAATTCAAGATATCTTCACAATATTCATTAAACTGATTTTGATCAACCTTAGGAGCCTATATACCAAATTCAAAGCTATCAGATTAGTAATTTTTGAATAAAAAAATTTTTGACCAAAAATATGGAAAAATAGCCCCAAAATTACAAATATGAAAATTTCAATTCAATTTGTATACACTTGACTGAGGTCATCCAGAGGAACATGTATACCAACTTTCAAAGCAATCAGATGAGTGGTTTCAGAGAAAAACATTTTTTGACTAAAAACTGAAAAAATTACCCTTAAAATAGAAACATGCAAATTTCATCCAAAATTTCAAACACCAACTTTAGAATGCCTAAAGGAACCTGCACACCAAGTTTCAACCCTATCTGACCAACGGTTACAGAGTTTTAGCAATTTGCAGCGTTTTTCCTTTTTTCCCCTCATTTGCATATTTTTGACACTAGCAACTTCATTTGAACAAATTCACATCTCCACCCCTAGGTGCATCTGTACACCAATACTGAGACAGTGGGTGCTGCAGATCAGCTGTTTTTGATGTGGACGGACATACATACATACATACATACATACATACATACATACATACATACATACATACATGCATGCATACAGACATACAGACATGCACATGGCATGCAAATGAACTTATTCACGATTACCTCACATTGGTATACCAAATGTGAGCTAAAAAGCCAAAACAAATGTCAGCTTTCACTGAATTGTAAACTTGAAAAGGTAGTAACACTGTATCTGTTCCATTCATTCTATCTTCACCATGGTTACAAGACAGACAGGACAGGACTGATCATTTCACCCCTCTGATTTTTAGCAATCTATTCACATGTTATTAACCAAACAAAAGAATATATTTGTACAACAAAACATAGGCAAATTATGCATTATTATGTACATGGATCCCTTTGTTTGCTCAGGCTGTGGAGAACACAGGTACATGAAAGCATACTTACACTGATGATGAGGTAGACTGTGCACTTGATGGTCTTCCTTCACCAATCAAAGCACCAAGGCCTCCAAGCCCTCCCATACCACCTATAAACAAACATGAATGTAATTCTTGTAAAGACTGTACAATGATATTTCTCATTGCATTTCCTAATCTACACCAGTGTTCTCCCCAGGCCATTTTACAGGATCGGCCCCGATCCTTTATTTTTTTCGCCCGATCCTTTATTTTTTCGCCCGATCCTTTATTTTTCATGCCGACCCTGTTTCATGTCCGCTGATTCTCTTTAAATGTGGCTGAAGACCTGTTGTTTCTCGGCGGCGATTTTGTCACTTTTATTTCAGCGAGCGTATCAAGTGTGAAACGGTTCTAATGTGGAGACAACATGACGTGCCAGATAATTAAAAGGTTTATTCCATCGCCAAAATGTGTGAAATGGTTAGACTGTTCTCCTTTCATGTCGATGCTTTAGGTGTTTTACACACAATGAGGCAGGGTTATCGGGTGCAAAGCACCCAAAGTCGCGCTTGTCCGCTTGTCTGTGAGGAGAATAAATAGGCCGGCCGTATTGCAAATGAACATCGGCTAAGACGGATGAAACTTAAATTCAAAAAGCATGAAATGTGTTACGCGGCCGATCGTACAGATAACGGCCATTTTATACAACGGACATGGAGTATACTCAACGAAAGGCTCGGTGTTGCATCTTTGCCAGCGGGCACTCAGTCAAAGCATGGAGGTAGTTCGATGGTCAAAGCATCTATAGACTATACCATATAGGCAACTGGTTGAACTGCCGTTGCCACCAATGTCTCGCACTGGTAAGAATCCGAAGGTCAGGAAAAGTGATTTCGATCAGAAGTGGCTGAAATCGTACGATTGATTGAGGCAAAAATCAGATGCAAAAATGTATGGTACTGGCACTGCCGCGTGTTCAGATCGTTGCGTGTCCGAGTTAGCCATTTCGAGATCTGTGTAGCAGTACGTAAACATGACGTTGAAGCCATGTGTGTCACCTCGTGTCATGCATTCGTAACTTGCATGGATTTGTCCGATTGACTTTATGAAACAATTGCACTTGATCCAGTTTCAAAACCCATGACCCGTTTTACAATATTCAAGGCACCATGAAATGAAAGAAAAAGGAACTACATGAGCTAAAATAATCATTCGTGATCGTGTGATCATCGGAATACGTACGGTTAATAGGGTATACAGTATAGGTTCAAAGGTCGCGTGTGTTCAAGTGTGCTCCACACTGCACGGCCGCGGCCGACGCTACGCAGTTGACAAAGTTTCGTACGTTTGTCGAAGTAGAAGTCGATGCAATTTCAAATCTTGTTCTTGAAAATACCTGGTATCAATATTTTTGGGCTTCTCTTTATTATGAATTGAGTTTTAAAGTAAACATATTTCTCTGCAGGCATGCTCCTCTGACTCCGTATTGCAAGTGCAATATTCAGTCCCGTATGAACTTGTCCGTGTGACTGTTTTGCCGGCCATGGACATTTAAAAAAGACGTCCATGGTTTTAGAATAGCAATCTGGCTACAGACAAACATGTACCGGTAGTAACAAAGGATCACGTAAAACGTCTGATTTTGAATGTTATTCTAGAAAGAACTGGAAGACTTTGAATGAAAATATGGATGTAATATATGAAGTGCTTTAAGTGCATGAAAGATCTTACTTTATCCTTTTATTGTGGGATTTTTTCTGATGCTATGAAGTGATGCATTTGTATTGCATAATTAACATAAAATTTACATAGTTATTGTTATGCAAATTAGCCGATCCTGTTTCAGAAATTTCTGGGGAGAACACTGTACACCAAAGTGTGGACAGACAATCTTAGTACATCAATGGTCTTTTTCTCTTGCTTGCCATTGGAGATACCTGTAACTCATACAGATGATAGTACACACAAAACTATGTACATAAACGAGCACAGAAATATGATTACTGAAATGTGGGTGGGCATATATCATTTGTACTTCCATCAAGTAATCTTATTTCAATCTGGACCTAGCCTGATATGAAATGTTTTATACATTGGGGTGTGACATTTAATACAGGTTAAAATCTTTGATGGACTGTGCCTCAAGCAACGTTGAAAAACTGTGTTTTACTATTATTAATTCCGATATCTTCCTAAGAAATTCTGCAGTTACTTTAAAGACAATTCCTATGAACAAATCAAAAAAGTGTAGCTTACCTAGAGCACTGAGACCACCGCCTCCAAGTAACTGCATCAGTTGTTGTTGATCCATGTTACCAAGCATACCAAGGCTACCTTCACCTGGTACAGAAATTAATAGAGTAAACCTTCAGATAAAGCTTGCAAGGGTCAAGTTGTTACGTAGATACTAAAGTGCATGTACCATGCATACTGACATTTAGCAAGGTACATGTAGAGCCATGGGACTTCTTGCAAGAAGTGTTTGCTCAGTGCCAATGTGGTTGTTGTATAGAAACAGTCAAATTCGCCATTCAATTTTTAGTTTTCTGTGGTATATTGACATTGGTTTTTCTTGTTGAAAAGTAAGCAGCGGTCAAAGGTGGACAATCAGAGTATCTTGGTGTTGGACAATTGCTTTATTTATTTAAATAAGACTTACCACCAAGCTGTCCTCCTAAAGCGGCTAACTCCGGTGGTAAACCACCAGAACGACTGCCACTGGAAGATCCAGGTGGTGGCGGATTGTTCAGGTATTCATTCACTTTCTTACAATACTCTTCATCTTTCTCAGTCTTGGGTTCCTATCATATGGAGGGAAAAACATACAATAAACATACTACATGTATATCATGTCTAGACTATATGTACCTTGAACCATGCAGGTAGAAGCAAGCAGAAGTCACAACCAACCAGATATCAAACGGACGATTATAGTGACCACTGTTAACTTATGATTGCCGTAAAGATGTAGTTTACTTTATGAACTTGTGAATGAGCTCTTGATACCATTCTCAATCAAACAGGCATACAAAGAAGGTCCCTTGGAATTGTTCAAGACTTTACAGCAGTGCCAAATACTCGTAATTGTTTCTCATAATGAATATATTTGGTGCTCAGGTAACATTAACAAATGTGAAAAACAGTTTAAGTATTTCAGTGATGGTCATTTTGCACCCCAGTTAACTCTGTTACCTTATGCGTGGTTGGAAAGCTAGAAATATCTGAATTTTGTTTGGAAGTCATTGGAAAACATTCAGAAAAGTAGATGCTGGCTTTGAGCTACATTGACAGAATAGTATGGTGAAACAAAACAACCTTGTTCACACATTAGACAATACATGCTTCTAGTCTGTTGTAGTAGTTCTCTGAGATACAATGTAAACTGGATGGAATGATGTCAATGTCAGTCTGTAATGTTGCATATCTGGCTGACTACCCTCAGCAATTTTATAACCATTGAGTTGTCAGCTTCAGTTTAGTCGTACATGTACTTGCAGAAATTTCAATATTCCAATAAATATCCATACATGTATCTCTTACCTGCATCCAAAAGAAAAACTTGCGACTTGATGACTTGAATTTCAAGATGTAAACTCGTCCAGTTGTACATTGGGGCACTCGCTTGAATTCACAGTCATCAGGGAAAATGATCAAGTCCTGATGTGAAAAACAAATCCTTATCAGTACAGTCATAACCATAAAAATAAAACTTGTATTTTTCACTACATAGTGCTGTAAAGAACCATTACATTTATGATTTGACATGTGTCCTACGACAGCAAATAAACATCCTGGACTTTTCATAAAATGTAGTTGAGGCAACTCCACTGTGAGGTGAATTAGATGAAAATATACATTGCCTTCTGAGTTCTGATGTCTGAAGACTATTAAAACTATTAAATTACACACATATATTCTAATGTTCTACTGTTAGTTTTGCTATTAAAATTAGCAACCTTTAAAATAATGGCCCTACTGGAGGCATCCAATATGACACTTGTCCTTTTTTATCTCTGCAAAATGGGAAAATATGTACCTTTACCCTGATTTCTTAGATTTTCTTTACTTCTGCCTTCATGATTTTAAATCTATATTACCTCTGCATGTTACAGTGTACATGTAATTTGTATTTCAGATCTCTGACATGACAGGAATGAATATTGACCTATGTAATGCATTCAACTATCAACTTTTGAAAAGTGAAAAGTATCAGATCTGATCTTAAATTTTCCCTTAATTGTTGGTTTTCAAAGGCATGGCGATAAAGGTATCCTTTTTATCTCCATAGTCTGAGCACGCTAGCACAGAGGTAGGGCGAACCTCCGTGGTTTGAGCACGATGATTACATGATTTCGTTTTTCTGGTTTTTTGTCTTCTTAAAATCATCGAGGTAGTTAAATATAATAATGCGTTATGGAAATTGTCTAGGAAATCTCCCAGTTAAGATTATATTCTTCAATAGCAGATCTCTTTTCCGATTTAAGATTGAGCACCGCTTTACATGTTGGAAGCATGAACGACGGACATGTGTGGACCCAGATTGACCAGACTGACTCAGCAAATTGTGTTGGCTCCATTGCCATGCTGTCTATACATATAAAAAACTGTAAACTGTCCACGTCTTCACGAATCGAAACTTATAAATGGTTCATGCAAGCAATAAAAGCGCAAAGATTCTACTGTGTTTTCTTTTTCAGTAGCATTCTCACAGGCAGATAATTACACAGACAAGAAGGGAATGTTCTTGGCGTTTGATCGCCGTGTATTCACTTACATCTTCGACTGAACCTGAGGTGCGGTCCTTCCAGCAAAAATGAACCAGGGAATCTTCCGACTGGTGAACGTACACCAAACCCTTTCTCTTGTCGGGAGTAACAGTAGTTCCTTTGAGATGCATTTTTCCAGCGCGAAATTCGACCAAATTCTTGCTTCCAGAGCGGCTGCCAGTGGCAGCAGAACCGAAAAGAGCCCCAGACGCCATGTTTCTTTCAGACAAGTCAATGCGTTAATTTTTAGAACATGTATTACGCAAATTCCATTATTTGTTGAATTTTGCCAAAATTAGTCACATTTTAGGTCTTTTAAATATCTAATTAAATTTTTAAGATTAGCAAATACACAAAATATACTAAATTTAAATAATTACCGTATTATGCAATCTCAGTTGTACGGCTGACAATAGCTGAATGCACGTTTTAAAAATGTAACGATGGATAAGGTTAAAGGTTATGCGCGATACGTCACGTCCAGGAAAAATCCTGAACAGGCGCAACGCCGTAAAGCTGGGGATGGTCTAAATCCTTGATCACACCATGGGAAAAAAAGTTATGCACAATACAGCTTCTTGAGCTGTACATCAGGGCTACGGTTTAAAAAGTCATCTACATAAAGCTACCTTGAATATTTCATAAAGTAGTTCGACAAACTTTTACTCAATCTTTCTTGAGGAATCTTAAAACAGGTTAAAAAGTGTTAATACCTCCATCATGGAGGTAGCTCCTACTACCTCCATGCCTCCATGAACTTTAAAATGAGCTCCAACATATTGTAGACCGAAAAAGCGTTGTAAAAGTTTGGATGCCGAATATCTTTGCGAGAGGCGCATTCAACATAAGTTAATAAAATCATGGAAATGAAAATTACATCATCTTATTTCGTTACTTCGCCATAGATTCACAGAAAATGCGCCTTTTAGCTTACAAGCCTATTGGCCGTGTGAAATTTCTAGTATAGGTTGATTTCGTAACAATTGAAGGCATTTGAAGACTGCACTTCGTAGTAAGTGAAAAAGTCATGTTTGAAAAATTCACCAACTTTTGAAAGGATACTTTCTGACCAAATTGTGAATGGTAATAAATTATCCAGATTACACTCTTCGCCTACGGGCCCCATAGACGTGTAGCATGGTATATACTAGCTCTGCGTGGCAGGGCTGTGTGTTACCGGCGTTAACACCAGTAACACACAGCCCTGCCACGCAGAGCTATAAAGTACGGTATATACGTCCATGGCATGGGGAGAGTTGGCGCAGACTCGAGCATATGCCTGAGACTCAGGCATATGTACACATGTCTGTGAGGCGCATAGACGCAGAGCGGAATAGATCACAGGTGACTGTGACTCGAGCAAGCAATAAGCCTCCTTAAATAAAGTGTAAATAAATAAATATATATGGGAGAAACAAATGGGCTTATTAAATCTTAAATTGCCGTTGGCGGCGCAAGACTGGGGTCGATGCCCCGTACGGTGTGCAGTTCCGAATGAACTTTACCTGGTGTTGGAACGGAGAATACCGGCAGAGGATGTCCAAAAAAGTCGCCGAACTAGCCAAGGAATGGCACTGGGTACCCGTTATGCCCACAATACTTTGTGGACTAGGGCTTCTTTATACAACCTATTACTTCGTGTTTGTCGCTAAGGTAAGTTTACGCGATACGTTACGATAGGTTGTAGTGCAGCAGTGACATGACAGGCTGTCTGCAGGACTGTACATCGACCCCGACATCGATCGTCGACGGTTTGCCTGGATACGTGAATGGTTGGTATGTGGACCCAACAGGCGCTTCGATCGCTGCTTCGTGAAGCCCCTATGATACATCAAGTAAATAATCATAGGAGGGGCTTCCAGCTGCAGTACAGTAGCTCGAGGTTTTGCCAGTGGGAATATTCCCAGGCAAAACCTCGTACTGCAGCTATTATTAGGGGCTTCGGGAAGCGACGATCGAAGCGCCTGTGTGTGGACCCGGACGGCAAAACCAGACTTCACATACATTAAAAGAGATGTGATGACAGATATCATAACGATTTGCTGTTTGCATAGTAATGAATGAAAATTCTGATCGATATCTTTGGTACAGACGTTTCTCCCGAGGCATTGAAAGGTCATGTACAGCTGTACTTATACATATACTTATACCGGTATATGTAATTGTAACTACCGGTATACCTGTTGTTACAGCTCTGCATGGCAGCTATAGGCTATGTGTTGTAAACCAGCCAGTAACATTCAACACACAGCCCTCCCTACCACACACAGCAATATAATATAGTAGCTCAGTGCATGGCAGGGCTGTTCGTTACCGCGGTACCAGCTAGTGACTACGCCACCCACCACACAGCCCAGCCACGCAGACCAGTGACCATAAGCGCTCATGGGCTGGGTAGTCTGCTTGATCGATCGATTGTCTGCTTGATCCATCAATCAAGCAGACATACCCAACCCATGAGCCCCTGTGACAGTAATGTACCTGTACCACAGGCGTTTTGTGGACCTGGTAGTTGTAAAAGTGTAGTTTATGCTATGAGTTTATGAGTACGTTCCGACGTTATTGTAGCCTTACCATCGAGGTTTGAAATGAACTTGTCTGGCCTGCAAATAAAACCGGCCATTCTATTCAAAACATAAACACAAATCCTAAAGTCAGTTAATTACATTATTCGATGCGAAAGGTTCTCTACTGTCCAAAAAACATGCTCATGCCATGATAAAATGAAAACTTTAGAAGAAATCTGCTGTGTTTTGACAAACTCAGCACTTCTGGAGTCCACCATTGTAATAATGCAACTAATTATCATAATAGAATGCTGTCCGCATGGATGACTGGTCTGTGAATAACACCATCAAAGCATCTAAAAGAGATTCTCCACATGCTATGCGCGGACGCTGTCCATTATGATAATGAGTCGCATTATTACAACGGTGGACTCCAGACATGCAAAGTTTGTCAAAACGCGGCAGATTTCTCCTAAAGTTTTCATCTTTTTATCATGACATGAGAGTGTTGTTTGGACATTAGAGAGTCTTTTGTATCGAATGAGGTAACTGACTGTAGAATTTGTGTTTATTTTTCGATTAGAACAGGCAGTTTTATTTGCAGGCCAGACAAATCCGTTTCAAACCTTGTGGTAAGAACGCCAGAACATAGTATAAATTACACTTTTACAAACTTGTCCACATAACGCCTGTGACCTGTACATACATTCCTGCAGATCTTTCTCCTTTGCATGCAAGTAAAATCTATAAATTTGCTGCTATTTTTTTTATAGAATTTCATTCTTTCAGCCTCGTGGTAGAACTAGTGAAGTTTTGTTCCTGCACCAGATACTCTCGAAGCACAGGCACGCAACACGTTGCTTCGCGATCGGTATTAATTCACAGTAAACAGAGCCCTCTACTGTGAATCAGTACTGATCGTCAAGTGACATTTTGTGTGCCTGTGCTTTGAAAGAGTTGAATAGATAATTTTGACAAAAGATCAGACAACTCTTTGAGGGCAAAAGTCAATTTTTGTTACCATTATACATGTAGAATATACTGGTATCCAAATCAATTTGTTTTTTGCCAAAATTTTGATAAAAAACTGTAGCCAATGAAATGTGATGTCTGTTTGGTCTGAAATTATCAAAACACGTACAACAGAAAAATTCATAACAATTGCTAAAATGTTGCACTAAAATTTTTTGTGGAAAATTACAGCACTCAAAGGTTAATCCAGGTTTAAATGTCGACGTCAGTACCTTTTTTACCCGCGTAGTACTTACACTGTACCATATCTGTTAAATTTCAGAAACCACAGCTAATCGGACAAGATAAAATCTTTTTAAAATTTTTATACAGACACTGCCCACTACTATCAGAGAAATACTGGCCTCTGTTTTGGTGTTTTGGAGCTAGAGCCAACACTATTGTCAGAGCACTGTTCAAGTATCGTGTTTCAGTGGCATATAGAAGGTAAATTGTTCCAACTTCCAAGTCAATTCTACTTATTTCTAAAGATTTCCAAGATTTTTGTATGTCCTTACTTCAGATCCATCAAACATCATGATCTTGGATCAAGCTTACATCCAGTATATATCCTTCACGTAGTTAATTGCACAAGCATTAATTTCAATTCAGAATTGTTCCTTATTGTCAACCCCAGCAAAAGTCATTATAAATTTATCAAGCAGTCCCAGAGTTTTATTTTGGTTGCTTGCCCTTCAACATTCTTAAATTTTACCAGTGCACTTGGAATGGCAAATTGATGTACATGTACTGTATCCTATAATTTTGCACTCCCAAACCTCTGACAAATGGAGTATGCTCTCTCTTGGCTTAATTTGCTGAAACTACTGGTGTCTGTTCATTCTGAAACTGCTCTGAAACTAACCAGTGTATGTGCACCCAGAGCTGATCCATTGTCAATAAAGAACTGACATACCATGTATAGGCAAACATGTCAAGCAAATAACATACATGGCAGCAATCAAAGTCATACTGAGTAGAGTCCCAGCCATTTTACCATCACAAGTCATCCATAAAGTTTCACATACACTATTTACTGCTTCGGCTGTCATCAATTTTGAACATGGCAGCTGTCTATACACATATTCATGAATATGCCTACACTCAATATGTTCACAATATGCT
>LD352023.1:26053-38840 GCA_001465055.1 Ptychodera flava | reverse complement strand
AGTAATTCTATAATTCTATATAATGACCTTTACCTGCCTGAACTCTGATTATTGCTCATTCCCTTACTCCTTTCGTGAACAAAATCTCTGGTTCGTTAACGTACTTCGGCTGATTTTCCCACAGGGAACTTAGTAATCTTGTTGTTGTTGTTGTTGTTGTTGTTGTTATTGTTGTTGTTGTTGTTGATGGTGGTGATGATGATGATGACGATAATAAAAAATATTAAAAAACAATGTCTCATTCCTTGCTGTTGTTTGTCGATGTTGTAGAATTGTAAAAGAAAACTGTAATCGTGATCAAAAGACGACGTAGGTCGCCCAACGTCACTCCCGTCCTATTATAGGACGGGAGTGACGTTGGGCGACCTACGTCGCCTTTTGATCACGATTACAGTTTTCTTTTACAATTATCTACAACATCGACAAACAACAGCAAGGAATGAGACATTGTTTTTTAATATTTTTTATTATCGTCATCATCATCATCACCACCATCAACAACAACAACAACAATAACAACAACAACAACAACAACAACAACAAGATTACTAAGTTCCCTGTGATTTTCCAAGGAGTACTCATGATTTTCACTCCAGCAGCGTACTATGACTTCTATTGATATGCTAATAAGGACGTCGCGCGTTCGAACGTGAATAGAATAGCACGACGGCCAGTCAGAGCGAAAATCTTGAGTACTCCTTTGAAAATCAGCCGAATTTTGTAAACGAACTAGATATTTTGTTCATAAAAGGAGGTAGGGAATGAGCATAATCAGAGTTCAGGCAGGTATAGGTCATTTTATAGAATTACACTCACTTTGGTTTATTTTGTTGTTCAAAGTTCCGACATAAGTTGTGTCGTCGTAATAGACCCATTTTCGCTGGGCCGACTTGCAGCGATTTAGAAGCTGTTATCCTATTGGTTGGCTGAATCTTACCAATATAATTAAAACAATACAAATAAACTCCCTAAGTTGCTGTGAATAGTGACAATCCACCAATCAGATATAACCTTGCAAACACGCTGCGAGTCAGCCGTTTTCGCTACCAGTTGGCCCGCAGCTATCCGTGGCGGGGTTGACCTTTTGATGACCAACATAGCGACGCACGCTACCCTGCCGACAGATAGCTGCGTTTCCACAGCTAGGCAAAACCGTACCCGAAACAACTGTGTATGCTGTGTTGTACCCATTTTAACCAACTTGCACTGATTTGGTTTACAGTCTTTTGGGTATTTTCGCCAGATGATTAAACACGGTCTCTCGGGACTTTATGGTGACAGTCAAAGCATTAATATCGTCAAATATCCGGGCCTGTAAAGCTGAAGAAGTGTAAGATTACGTACCGAGGTATAGCTGTGGAAACGCAGCGGGTCTACGCCGGTCGTCAACCCCGCCTTCACATTTCCAGCATAGATCCCGCCAGAGATAGCTGGGTTTCCATAGCTAGTACGGTACGAAGGCAATATTGTAGCAAGGGAGCTATTATAAATTATGGCCTGAGGGTCGGGGAATGATCTCAAAATCCAAATCATTGAGTAGGATCCTGATTTTGGACAGCTTGGGCTGAAGATCTAAACATTGTCTAAAGTCACCACAATATCTGTCTGTGTGTGTACCCCTTCATCTGTTTGATAATTATAGGAAGATTTTGTTCAAGCCACTGCCTAAAACCAGGGATCATGCAATTTGGTACATAGCATAATCTTTGGAAGATCTAGATTTGATTAGAGTTTTAGTGGATTTGGTCTGCATAATTTCAATCATTTGCATAATTAATGAATTTTGTGCTTTAGGCTATATAACCATCTGAAAAATTACTCCATCAAACTTGATGTAACTATGCATACACTCAAAGTATTTTTGGTTGTACTATGCTAAATATTTGATGTTCTACAAATAAGCTCATTACACACTGAATGAATTTCTATGATTGGGCTGTATATCAATACTGAGTGCACCGAGTATGATTAAAAAATACGGTAAAAATATTGATCATAAAATACGGTAAAATATTGATCATAATTAGGTCGACTTATGATGTAAGTTTTATAAACAAGACGTTGTAATTATGAGCCTATTTGCATATTTAATATACTTTAGTAATTAGACTATATATCAATACTGAGACCCTCGATTTTTAATGAACCTCTGCCATGTACTGATCATTCGTAGATCGCCTTCTGTTTTAAAGTTTATGAACAAGACATTTTTAGTGATAATTTATTTGCAAACGTAATGAATTTCTGTTATTTGGCTCAACATCACTACTGAGTTCGATTATGGCTAGACCTCTGCCATTCCTTGAATGTAGATAGCGCCACTAATTTTGCAAGTTTTAACCAGCACAACATTCTAAATAATAGCTTATTTGAATATTTTTATGAATTTCTGGAAAATTAGGATATGTCAGTATTGAGTGTAAAAATTGCAACAGATCTCCGTTATTTATTGATCATACATAAGGCCTATTATGTTCAATGTTTTATGAGCATGCTATTCTAATCAGTAGGTCATTTGCGTATTCAATGAATTTCGGTAATAAGAGTTCATATTTATATTGAATGCTCTGATTTGCGTTTGACTTCGGTTTTTATTAATCACACCCATTGGATTTATAGTGAACGTTTGATTGGCATGACATTCTAATTACTAGATCATTTGCATGTTAATGAAATTTTATAATAAGTCCATATGTCAAAACTTAAGACCTGCATTTGGTTGAACTTTTGGTAACATTGGTTGTACTTCAGATTTGTTTTTCCTCAAAGTTTGATTTGTGTGATATTTCAAATTATTCACAATTACATAGTTAATGAATATATGTAATTAGGCTATATATCAAAGTTATATGTCCAAATTAATTGAATGAATTTGATAAGACTTCCAAGGTACAAAAGTTATGCTAACATTAATTCATACTTGAAATACATGGGCATGACATACCCGGATAATTCTGATGATTATATGCATTTGTTGCTATATTCGCGTATTTAATATTTTTGAAGGAATGTGATTGACATAAAAATGTGCCAGGCGACCTGTAAAGAGCCAGTTACTAATATGATTATAGAACACTTCTATGGCTTTGTCCAATATTTGATATTGTTTTGAAAAGAATACATGACTCAAAGAGTGTCACAATGACCTCAAAAGTATCCCTATATAATTGTGATGATTATTTGCTCCCATTTGCTATATCCCAGTACTTTTACGTAATTAAGGGAATGTGTTTACCTTCGAAAATGTACCAGGTGATCTGCAAATTGTCTATTACTAATAGGATCATAGTACATTTTGTTCGCTTTGTCCAACATTTAGTATTTAATAAAAAAAATAGTTGACTCCAAAAGTGTCCTTTTGACTTCAAAAGTGTCAGCGGATGATTTCCATGGTTATATGATTCCTCTGCTATATCAAACTACTCATACGTAATAGAAGGGATTTGATTGACTTCAAAAATGTGCCAGGTGACCTATTAAGTGTTAGTTACTTGAAGGATTATGGTACACTTCCACTGCTTTGATATAGTATTGAAAAGAACACATATGACTCCAAAAGTGTCCGTGACTTCAAAAGTGACCCCTGAAAAATTCTGATGTTTGTATGCTCTGCTGTATTCAACTTCTTTTAGGTAACTGAAGGAATGTGTTTGACTTAAAAATGAGCCAGGTGATCTGTAAAGACCCATTCACTCATAGGACAGTAGTACACTCGCTTGGCTTTGTCCAAAATTTGGTATTGTAGTAAGAAAATAGATTTGACTCCAAAGGTGTCCCGAGCATCTCAAAAGTGTACTGGATAATTTCAATGGTTATATTGTCACTTGCTATATCCAACTGCCCATACAAATTTTAAAGGATTTGTTTGACTTTTAAAAATGTGTCAGGTGGCCTTTCAATCGTTTGTTCCTCCAATAATTATTGTACACTTCCACTGTTTTGTCTAACATTGAGTATTGAAATAAGAAAATAGATTTGACTCCAAAAGTGTCCCAGTGACCTCAAAAGTGTCCCCGGATGATGTCAATGGTTATATGATACCACTACTATATCAAACTGCCGATACATATTTAAAGGATTCATTTTGACTTCTAAAAGGTGCCAGGTGAACTTTTAAGTATTTGTTACTTTAATAATAATTGTACACTTCCACTGCTTTGTCCAACATTTAGTATTGAATTAAGAAAAAAAACTACTCCGAAAGTGCCCAGGTGACCTCAACGGTGTCCCCAGAAAATTCAATTGGTTATATGATCCTTCTGCTATTTTAAGCTTCTTGAAGGTATTTGAAATAATGTGTTGACTTGAAACATTGACCATGATACAAGTTATTAATAGGACTATAGTACACTTCCTTGGTTTTATCCAACCTTTACTATTGAAGTAAAAAATCATTGACTCCAAAAGTGATCTTTTGACCTCAAAGGCGTCCCTGGAAAATTCAGATGATTATACGCTCCGTATGCTATATTGAACTTCTTTATTTAACTGAAAGAAAGCGTTGACTGAAAAGTTGTGGCAGGCGGCCTGTCAACTTTGAGTTTCTTGTAGAATTATTGTCCACTTTCACTGACTAATCCAGCATTTGGTATTGTATTGAAAAAGTACATGACTCCAAAAGTGTCCTTTGACCTCAAAGATGTTCCAGATGATTATACGCCCCATCTGCTATAATATTCAACTTCTTTTGTGCAATTGAAAGGATGTTTTGACCTAAAAATGTGGCAGGAGACCCATTAAAGGGATAGTCCACCCAAATATCAACCTGCCTTTAAAAGATGTAGAAGACTATTTTTCTAACATTTATGATGAAAAGATGAGAAATGTGCTGTTTATTCTCCTAGAAATTAATGTTTTATTAACTGATGTGTATGACGCCATTTTTACGGCATGGAAGCGCCACCAATCGGAACTCCTCAGAGAGGCCTCACCTTTGATGACGTAAAGTTTTAGTGTTTGGTTGAGGAAGTTAGGGGGTATCGCTAGGGGGTCTGATCTACCATGCGTTTGTATTGAGCTGCTACGCTATGGATACACCAACCTTATTATTTTGAACCAGAATTCAGATATTCCAACTCCAGGATTTCGAACCTGGTGTTTCCAAAGGATACACGGACATATCGACAGAATAAGAAGTAAAACAAGGGAAATTGCCTCCACCAGTTACCGCAGGAAGCTGCACAAGTTACAACGCGACAGGAGGCCAAGTTTATTTTATTACATGGAGATGAACACATCTTTGATATCGCCTGGTGACGAAACGAACTCTAACTTACCCCTAAGTGGTATATTTTCGGGCAAAACATTTCGATCAGCATTGCAAGCTAGCTATTATCACTTGACAACAAACGATGTTGGTTTTCAAATTCCCGAAGAGAACTGGATGACGACATTGCTCCGCCTGTTTAGCCATTGCTCGGAGCTAGCTCCATGGCCATTGCATGGCTCGTTTAAAACATATTGACAAATCTTTTTATAACAAAGAACATTTATCGAAAAATGCCGATCCAAAGTGCTAGTTTTTCAGTTAATATAAATTTATTACATGTAGAAAAGAAGTGAACGAATGACGAGATAACTATTAGGACCGTTGTCCGTGAGGGAGGAGGAGAGACAAAGCGGACGACCGGAAACGGCTCATATGTCGACTCTGAATGGAGTGTTCCTCATCTAACACACAATATAGCACATGCATTTTCATGTTTGCCGGGGCACTAAAGAAAACTTCAAACACAGTATAATGTTACGGAGATTGTTTCTCTCAGTCGAACTTGATGTCCTCCTTTTCACCGATGCATTTGATTTCCAGTGTAGTTTTATGGTACAGCACCATCTTCAAGTATGTTGCTAATCCCTATTTGATTATGGATCGTCAAACTGCTGACGACGTTCTTCTCTTGGAAATAACACGATTTGAACTAATTTGGGATAATTGGATTATTTTCATATCTTTTAAATTTCTCAAAAGAGTTCGGTGCCATATAGTTGAATTTTGCAATGATACAAATTATTCATAAAAACAAGTGTGTAATGTAAAAGAAAAGCAGATGAGATTACATTTGTAGCTTAGATCGACATTACTTCACCATCCAATTATCCAAAATTAGTTCCACTCGTGTTAAATGGCTTCGAATATGCAAAACCATGTGCCGTAGCCTACTTATAGTTCTGAAAACTTATGTCAGTGCTATCCTTTACCGGCAACAATTTGTAGAGGCTTTTTTACTTAGGGTTTCGGATCATGCATAATGCCTAATCGAAATCTCGCTCACGATTATTGGTATATCCGTAATATTACAAGTGTATGTTTATAATTGAGAAGACTCCAGAGCTCCCTAAATCGGACCCTCTAGCTAATGCACCAAAACCCGAAAAATTACGTCATCATCCGGATATTTCTCACGGTATGTTTTGCGGAGGAAGTAGACAATAAGGCCGCATACAGTTAGCTAGAAAAGTCTCCATATTGCCTGATTATGATATTTATTTTCGTGTAAAACTCCGACAAATCGCTCTTTCTGTGCCAAAAGCAATAATAAATGATTTATGACATAAGTATACACCTGTATACAGCTGGTGAAAGCTTGGGTAGACTATCCCTTTCTGTTTGACTTGTAGAATTATTGTACACTTCTACTGATTTGTCAAATATTTGGTATCGTATCGAAAGTGTCATTTTGACCTAAAAGGTGTTCCAAGAAAATTCTGATGATTACAGGCTAACTCTGCCATATTAAATTACTTTAACATAACAGAGGGAATGTTTTGACTTTACATAAGTGGTAGGTGACCTGAAAAGCATGTTACGAATTTTTTTACATACGCACGGGTTTGTACAACATATATAACTTGAATTGCTAAATATCTTTCACTACAAAAGTGTCCCTATGACCTCAAAATTGTCCCTAGATAATTCAGCAAATTATTTTATCGTTCAAGTAACCTTAATGTTTTATTTTATCTATCTTGAAGTTGCAGCTGTAGCTTTGGATTCACAGTTGCACTTCTCAACTAACAAGCATCCGTCCATAAGCAATGTATGTTTGAATAAAAATACAATCCATTGACATTGTTTTAGTTCTGTTCCAAACTATGATTTTGTACAATTGAAGTATTAATTGCATCAGCAAATACTATGACTTCAAATTTGTCCTTATGTATTGAAGGTATATTCTTGAAAACACTAGCCCCGCCCTTATTAAAACTCTTCCGTTCTTGTACACATATCCGACTTGAGGTATTAAATAAAAATAAATCAGAATAACTTCAATACAGCAATATGGCTTCAAATCTTTCCCCCTATTTTACGATATGTTTTTCAAAACACAAGCTTCCCTTTCACCACTCTTTAGAGATCTAATCTTGTGTTTTTATATCGAACTTGAAGAATTAGATAGCGTCATCAAGTATTACTTCAAAACTATGCATGACTTCAATAACGTCACTTTCTATGGTAAGCATTGGATATTTTTGAAAGAAAGACCCTCAAACAAATTCGACCTCGAGCCCTATTCATGTGTATTTCATATTGTGAATTCGCAGCGATGCTCTGGTGTATCGATCACGCTTGTGTTTAGGGTCATCGCATGAGAACCGCTGCATATCAGTCCATGGACTTTTTAAGCGAAAGGGCACACGTTTCAGAGTCCGTGGACGTCGGCTGACGGGAAAATAATTGAAAATATATGTTTATATCATCGAGGTACCTAGAAGAAGTAGACAATGGGTCGTGAACCGATCATTGTGATAGTCCCGGTCAAAGTAAACTACCAAAAACGTCTATAGCCTGGATTGCAGCAGTTCTGTGGTGATGAACCCCTGACCCGCGAGCGCGATCGATACGCCACGGTACTGCTGCAAATTTTGTTTCATATCCGAGAGCAGGGATCAGAACGACTTCCAAATGTTGATATGACTTCAAATGCGTCATTTTAAAGATTAGTCATGATTTACATAGACACTAGCCCTCTCCATTGTTAATTCTGTGCTCAGCCCTGATTTTGTATGATTTTTTTCCAAATTAAGATATTAAATAGCAGCTAGTATTGCATATAAACTGTCCCTGTGACTACAAAAGCATCCATTATGCGGTAGGTGTTTCCTGACTTGAGTTTAACCCATATCCTACCGGACATTTAGAATGAGTACCACTTTGAGGTCAGGGACCACTTTGAGGTCTTAACATGTCGATTGGATGAAAATGAGTTTACCGGAAAATACATAGTGCGTCTTCACCGCGGTATCACTAGATAGCCGCAATTTTTGAATCTATTATGAAAGTGATGAATTCTGGGATATCTTCGAGGGCGGCGTGGGCCGCCACCGAACGGTCAAAGGCAGTGCGGTAAACTTTCAACAACTGGGCCTATATTGACATGCAAATGTTCTGACCTATGCAAATTTGTCGTATGACTCTGAACAGCCTCTTTTTCATTTACTATTATATGCGCCTCGAAAGTGAACGGCTTCAACTTTTGCTCAAACTTTCCTCTATGAAACCTCTAGCATTCTCTGACCAAATTACTTCCTGTAACTTAGAAATATCAATGCAGGCGTCATTGTGGCATTCATTTTGACGATGATAATTATTCATTGATTGTTTTTCTCACTTGCCTTTCAGGATGAACGCTTTGAGTTTAACACCTACACCTCCACTTACCGGCTGCAAAAGTACCTAGACTATTCGAACCACAAGGAATTCCACATGACAGTAGGATGGTACCAGGTAACGATAATTATCTATATCTCCTGAACATTTTCTATGAATAATAGATGTTTCTTGTAGAGTACAAGTTGCATATTGATTTTGTTGGGCACAGTGTGTGGTACACTTCATAGTATAAGTGTGGCGAGCTGACCTACAGGTACTGTCCATGTTAATTTTGCTAATCGCTGACACTGGCTCGACTTGTTGTACAGCTACGGTTTCTGTTCTACATAATAAACAGACATGATTCGATGGATAGGTTTGATACGAACAACCCTTCTTCGACGATCAACAGTCAAAACAGCATACTGATTTTTGCTGAAATAAAATCTTGATTGATATTTGAATGCAATGTGGAAACAGTCGACTGAAGTTAAATCTAAAAGAACAAATCTTATGGCTCAAAAAGTGCTATGAAACTTAAGGGAATGTAACCGAGGAAAACGTGTGTAAACATAAGTGTTAATATAAACATTGAACCAAAGTAGTAAAGTATCCAAAGTTTTGCTATGAAACATGGATAGACCAAGACTTTGAGCTTCATCAAATTTTATAAAGTTTTTGTTTTATTACCTCGTCCCAGACCACGTTCGACGGGAAAGGCAAGTCTTGCGTTAAGCAACAGTTGTACATTGAGATTGAGGATAAAGACAACTGGCCCCCTTTCTTCAACGAATCTTGTAATTTTCCTGCACGAGACCCGAGGGGCGATGCTGTTGTAAGTAGCGTCACTTCGTTTCATGTCCTACGTGTTGATGCAAGGTGACATGGGGGTGACCTTCTTGATCCCAATACTCGTTGCCCACATTTTTGGTCGAATGCTTCGACAGCTCTTCTCAGAGTTCAGAATAGACAGCCTCCGCGCCTCTGATATAACCCAGAATAGCCCCTGTTGTACTGTTTTAGTGTGAAACAATGTGAGATAAGAGAGTTACGCATTGATGGAAAAGTTTATATTTTGAGAAGTATTCATCGTATTTCAATGTTGAGCATATCAAGTTTTGTCTCAGAATCGCTGAAGCATGATATACATAAGTAATTTTCTAAATCCAATCCGCGCAAATTACTACAGAAGTTATCACAGTTCTTCAAGTAGACCATTGGAAAGTTTTAAGTTTACTCGAAATTACAACATCTGTCAGCTGACTTCCAGCTTGTCTGGGGGTGGCAGGCATCATAAAAAATTCTTCAAAGCAAGCTTATTTATACACACATTTACACACCAGAAAGGTGTATCAGATCGAACGCATATTAACATTATTGTAAAATACAAACCGCAATTGATATGGTAGAGTTAACTTTCGACAGGCCCAGAGATCTCTGAGGTCAGATCTCAGAGGAGCCTTAGCTGGGCTCTGAATTAAAATCCCTCAAACTATAGACAGAGCTCTGGCTGACGGCCCTAAGACTTCAGGCTCTAGCTCCTCAAAATTAAGATTCGAACTCACACATGTATGCAATACGACTGTTAATATTATTTTCGTATTGTACTTATTTGCCAATTTGGGTCTTGTTTGACTTTGAACCGTAATGCAATGTGGTTTGAACCCACGACCAACCTCGGCGTGTCATCGTCCAGAAAATGTAATAAGCCTAACTTTGCGGTTATATATAATTATTAGTTAAAAGACTTAACAAATCTCCTTTCAAGGTTTGGTTAGAATTGCAGTCACACAAGTATGCCTGGGGTATTCAATTTGTTTCCTAATCTTTGCCCTTTGTGCTGCCATGAATCCGAATCTGAAAATGACAAAGTTAAACAAAAGTCTCTCGGATCCCTCCCGGATCACTCCCGGTTTCCCTTTAGTGGCAAAATGCAAAACAGACTATTCCAATGCTGATTGTCATCCGATGATTAACAATAAGGCCACAATTAATTAATATAGTACAATACGCCCCTTTCCGCTGAAAATATGATTCTGATGTACGTCGTACTTATCTTTCGTAATACCAGTAATTATGGGTTTACACCAGAGGCACTGAGGCTGCATGTTCTCAACTCCAAGGAGAGTTGTTGGATAGTCCCTCTGATGTCTTTGAGGCTCTGAGCCTATCAAATGCCTACCCTACCCAGAGTGTCAGTGTGCCTTATTGTGAAGTGTATTTTTTGTCTGCTGCCAGTTCCCGCCAACCTGAACTAACCGATGATCATTGCAAGTTCATGTAAACTTTAAGAAAGTCCAAGTACAATTTAAAGCATACCCAGCTATCTAAATGGCAAGGTGCGACAATTTCTACAGTAAACCGATTATTGCTTAGTTTACTTCCAACCGTCCCCCTTGTCCTAAAAAATGAATAGCACAGTGGTACAAGATTGCTTGACAAGTATCTAGTTTATATCATTAAAAATCACAGATGGGAAATAGATCTGTCTTTGTCTATCAGGAATTGCCCGTCTTTGTGAAGTACGGGGAGTATGGTCACAACACCCTTTCAAGTATTAGGCGTCAGTCGAGCAATGTATGGATGAATGCAAACTTTAAAAACTGTAAGTGCTTTCCTACTTTAGTATATAAAGTCAAGCTTTTTCAACAGAATAGCGCGACAAATTTCATACACAAGGACAACGAAGTTATCGGTGTTTTCAAATTCTTTCTTATCTCTCTATTCACCAAAAGGTTCTACTTGAGGTTACATGATTTTAGTTATTCTTTCGAGGCAAATGAAGGTTACACTAGGAGTACACAGTGACATGGGAGAGTCTTTGGGAAGAATTAATATTCTGCGCACAAATTCGACCATGTATCCATTCTTTTGTAAATGCTTTCCGCTAAAATCATAACAAAACTGATGATGTTGTACAGCGTTTATTAGCCCTGGTTATTAAATACATAAAGCAAGATGACCAGTCGTGTTTTCTCGTTATTTTTATGTAAGGTTCTTGCATCATATTCATTGCACTACCTTTCAACAAACGCTACATTCCCTTGAGATTTGTGGACGAATCTGACCTAAATATCACCTGTTTTGATGAGACGACAAGATTTCAAGCGCTTGAAAATGTCAATGTTCGTCTCTACCGAGTAAGTTATATCTATCTATCCACCAACCAATCAATCAATCGAACAATTTATCGAAGGCTAGTCATTCACCTATAGCAATATATCCAACGATATGCATCTTCGCCTCCGCCTTTCAGTCTCTCTATCCATCCATCCATCCACCACTCCATTCATCCATCCATTCAATCGATAAATCAATCATCCATACGCCCATCAGCTCAACCATCCATCCCTCACTCAAACCCCAGACAAAACATGCATTTAACATATGTCTCGGCAGATGGGTGATTAAACTACATCCTAATTACTATATCCAATGTATTGATTGTGTCACGACGACACACTTTTACAAACTTTAAACATTTCATTCCTACACTGCGCATGATGCAACCCTTTGATTGTTTTATTCATTCCGTTTGAATTTAAAGAATTCATGTATCTCTTGGTTAGGAAGTTGAATTTAACTAAATTTATAATGTGCATAAGGAATTATGTTTTAGCCCTATTTATCCACGGTCAGAATGTCGTTTTCGATTGGTCGGGGTTTTGCCAGAGGGCTGTTTATGGCAGAGCCTTGTGGTGGCGGCAAAAACATTCATAGAGTAAATGTTTCCGTTTTGTTTTGTTGATGGTGCAACAGTGTGGCGTGATGTAGATACTGAAGCAGTTTTCAAGAAGTCTACTACGTAAAGCTCAATGAGGGAAAGGAAACATGGAAACAGCTGTTACACTCTAGGCGTATGGTATCTTATATCACCTGATTAAATTTGATATGTCACAATATAAGGACTTATTTTTATTGTCCAATATATACATTGGATATCATGAGTTTGACGCCCTTCCCTCGCGTCCAAAATGAACGCTAAGTAAACTTTGACCATTTCGCGGTCGTGCTTGTGTGTGAAAGTGACATTTTCCCGTGGGTTTTGAATCTTGTCGACCGAGGCAGACACATCGATCATCCAAAAGAGTCCAAAATGTCGATCTTCATTGGTAAAGCATGCATACATGCATACATACATACATACCAACATACACACACACACACACACACACACACACACACACACACACACAC
>LD352022.1:42215-64292 GCA_001465055.1 Ptychodera flava | reverse complement strand
GTTTGCACGGTGACCCCTGATTTTTATTCTTGCTTCGGTAAGAGAATGGTTGAAAGTTTCACTGAGGAAAGTTTGAGCAAAAGTTTAAGTCTTTCACTTTCGAGGTACATATTACCTTAATGTGTGCCTGTAGAGTGGTCTGTGGATTCGTGAATTAAAGTGACATAAGCTTTGAATCTGAAAATGGAATATGATTGGGATATCGGCATATCGAATGAAAGTTGGGCCGTTAGGCAGAATGTTTGATTACCTTCGGAGAGAGATTAGGGCTTTGGATTAAGTCGTTTGTTCGACAATATCCTGATTGTTTGGCAAATTTGAAAAGTGGCCGTCCTCCTGAACAGTGATTATGTTATGCGGTGTATCATATTGTATCACTATGATGATGGCGCAAATACTACGATCGGATTGGTCAAGAAGTAAAAATAACCCTATTATATTCAAAATATAGCAGTGACAGTTGGAACAGCCACGAGCTCGCAGCTAGAGGACAATTCCCCTTTGATGTTTCACGCCAGATTGTCAATTTAATTTTATCATATAATAACAATATACCACCTCAGCAACGGGTACTAGTCGTTGGACCAGTTTATACCATATATGCACTCGCTGTAGCTTGTCACAATCTTGTAGTATTACGTCGCTGGGCGTGGTTTATTACTTAATCATCCTTTCGTGAAGGAATTCATGAAAGTCTTCTTACAGCAAGTTTCTTAAGCTTATACGTCAACATATGTCAAGAGCAAACGACGAGAAATAATTCATTGAAGGCGTTTTGTCATAAAGCAAGCAACGCTTACTGCCTTGAACAAAGGCAGACAGTTGAACATTTAAACTATTTTCGCCTTGTGAACTTTTTCGACAATACCTAATAGTATGCATTTTGCAATTTCAACACAAATCCATCAACATGAGAGTAAACAACAGGCCTCAGATATTTCTATGTCACAGGAACTTGCTATCATTACATCTTGCTCCTGTAAAAATATTCAGCTCATTACGTCGGAACATTGTGTGACGATGATGAGTTTGAATTTTCAATTAAAGCTTGATCATTAATTTACATTGTGAAGTTTGTAACTTTTGAGATGTGTCGTTCAACCAATGGTATCAACAGACGTCCATGATGGGAAATGCTGAAATTTCGGCTATGAAAAAGCGTGTTGGCTTTTTTTATAGATTTTTATCTAAAAAAATAATATATTCACATAACACGAACGCTAAAAATTAAATCAGATCTATTTCCTACAAGTATGCTAGGTCAGCTATTGTAGCCACTTCTTTTATGATTTTCTAAAAACACTTTAAATCAGTTTGAATGTCCATATATCGGCAGGAGTGAAGTAAAGTCGACAATTCAAAATAGTCCTTTGAGTCCATTTGTTCCTTGGTAGTTTTTTATTTACCTTGAACGATCTGTTTCTTTGTCCAATTTACATCTTGCCGATAAACATACATGTACAGAGTGTGGAAGAGGACTCAGGCCTATCTAGAAAAAATATATATATGTATGTGCTATTAAACATGACCCAGACCCATCATCAATACACATAGTCTGAAGATGGATATGCCTTGGTCATTTTCGATAGATTGTACATTAATTAAATCGTTGTCACCTTGATTAAATTACAGAAGATTGACGTTGTTCATAACAAGGGATATTACGAAATTCATCGATGACGTTAAATAACAATATCGACATCATCAGATTTTTTGAAATTCGATCATCGCTCGTCGCTCTGCACTGGTATGTTGTCACCAAATGTTAAATATCTCTTTAGTACATATCGACAATTGTTGAATGCGTGACCTGTTTGAACACAATCGTTCTCGGCGAGCTGAGTTTTTGTAATGTTTATGCAGGAAATTCTTCTCTCTCCAAGTACATCCGATTTTTGTGTATGGTTAGCAAAGGTTAAATGCTCTGTGAATACCAGACGGCATCGTATCAATGTGTTCTGTCGCGTGATTATGACGAAGAGACATGACCCTCTGACCAATATGCGCCGTTGGCGCGCATGCTCTATATACACCCAATAACCGCAAGGTAAGTCTTGTACCCTGCCACATTTCTACCGCTGGCTGCGCTGCTCACGAAAATAGGGTCAAAATTGACTATTGTGAGCATGGCTATCATTTGTCATTAGTATAGGCGCAGTGATTGCGTTGAATTTATATCCAACTTGAAGCTACTAATCGCATTTAGATTCCATTTGCCTATGGAGTAATTTTACCCCCATGGTTTCCCCGAACCAAGCATCCTATGCCAACATTGAATGAAAAGCGAGAAATTTATTATGTTTCAGTCACTGCCGGATGCATAGTCTGTCACATCTGAGAAAAAAAACCCAGACGATTATCGTAACATTTCACCACTTAATGCCATCACAGAAGTACAGACTCGGAGATTTAACGGTTTTCCACATGATCTTGTCAAGTGACTGTGCTCATTAATATGCAGTCAAAATTCTGACTAAAAGGGCGGCCAATACCTGACCCTATTTTCATGAGTAGCGCTGCCAGTGGTAGAAGTTGGGCAGGGGACCAGACTACCGCTGGGAATGCCATAATATGAACGGCCACTAATGATTTCAACCGCCCTATTTCAACGAAATTACAACGACAACATTCGACTGTATAAGTTTAGATTAAGTAATACTTTTGTAGGGACATATTCTTTTGCACATTGTTATCAAGATTTGATTTCAAGAGCATGATTTCCGTTTACTTCTATGCAAAACTGATTAATACTTTTGAACCTTTTGTGTGCCAAAGTTATCCAATTGCTAATCTCCATGCGTGGACAGAAAAAAATGACACCCTCGATCAGGAGACTTTTCTTTACACGGAGACTACTGTTTGTTTTTATTTTCTGCTCTTTAATGTACCAGTTTCAAATATCGGTAAATGTTAGACAATATTTCTCTTGTACCAAACTTTGTTATCTAGTAGCAATTGTTGTTATTATATTGCTTTGATTAAAGAGAATAGTTGAAAATTTCGTTTAAAAAAATTGGAGCAAATGCTCATGTTTTTCACATTCATAGCTCAAATAACCCTATTAATTTCCACTTTGTGAGAAATAAAAAGTGCAGTATTACAAAAATCTTAGCCGACAGCGAACCTCTGTCACTTTTAATGGCTTACAGCAATAAAGCAATGCATTGATGACTACAGTATATAAAGTGATACTTAAGTTATGGTTCATACTGTGCACACAACATGCTTGTCTCGCATGGTAAAGCGTGGAGCTAACTGTGTGGGATTTTCAATTTATTTACGATGCTACAAGGCCTTCACTATATGAAGATGCACAACTGAATCTGATCACCATTTTATTATGATTTTTTTTCAGCCTATTACCAATGTATAAATCGCCTCTACCTATGAGAAGACACCTTCTTCTTGATAACATTTTGATTCATTGATGTAGGCTTATTACAAAAGTTAATGCACAGGCAATTTTGTGTTATGGAATTTGGACTTGAAAATATATCGTCCATCTATTTTTGTGAATTACAACAATACAAGTGGTATTTTGTGAAATAACACACTGCTTTAAAGAAAAGCTTGAAGAGAGCCGCTTAAATGTACGCTGCCACTTAATATTTTGGATGCGAAAGGCAATAATGGGAAATGGTATATAACAGAAAAAACTTGAGTACCATCAATCGTAAAATACGTTAACTGCTTAGCGCCGATATTTCAACATGAAAAACATAAGACAAACACTTTTTGATATCAAGATATTTGTTTATTCAGTGTCTGGAGCCACAGGTACAGGTAACGACAACGGTACCTTCCGTCAGTACTCATTCCATTATTAATTAGTAAGCTAAGTCATAGGGTGATACACTTACGAAGTAGTGCTTACACGAATTTTTACTGGTAAGCACAAAAAATACAACACTGTCAAAAACGGACTCAAACTCAAATTATACCAACAGCTTGTTAACATTTCTCATTAAAGATCATTTGAAAAAGAGTTGGTTTGCTCTAAATATACACTATGAATTCAACAGTAAGACAACAGCAACAGTTAAAAACACAATACGTTAAGAGTACAATTGCATGAAATTTGTCGCTGAAAATATCTCAGAGACATTTACTTTCCTAAGATTGTAAGGATTCATTTGAAATCAAAAGAGTGTAAACAAAACTTCAACGCAAAGTGGATATCAATTATTGTCACTGCTGAACATTAAGCATTCCTAACGAGTTTCATTTCGTTTCTGCCAGAAAAAAGAACATACAATTCGCATTTGATTCGAATATATGGCTCACAAATCTAGGCGCAATCAAATTGAAATAAGGGTTAAGAAGACCAAAGGTAACTACCTCGCTACGCTAATATATCGGCAAACATCACCATCTAAACAAATGTAGGCTTAAAACATAGAAATACTACTCCATGGCTTATTCACCAAATTGCAATGCATCCCGAGATGCACACACTTGAGTCGCTATCAGTTACGGTAACCCCTCGCCTTTTGTTGGTGGTTTTTGCTTCATTACATAAAATACTTTGACACAATTCTAATGCCAATCACTGACAGCCACTTTGAACGGATTTACATCTGTTCTTACGGCAATATATCTCGGATAAACCCTTCCTTCACCGATATTTTGAAGGAATTTTCCGTCTGATGAAAACTGAACTATTCTCCTGTTCCCAAAGTCACAGACATAAATGTTGTCATCCTTATCAACGTCAATGCCGTGGGGATCTTTTAACTGACCCGGCCCTGACCCTTTCGAACCTACTGACCTAATATATTCTCCATCAGAATTGAGTAATTGTACGCGATGGTTGTTTTGATCTGATACTAGTAATTCATTCTTACTATTGACGACTGACCATGGGAAATCGAATTGGCCTTCGCCTTTACCATGAGATCCAAAACTTGTCAAAAATTTGCCGTCTTTAGTGTATTTTTAACACTGTCATTACTACGATCGTTGACGAGTACATAACCATCCTTAGACATCGTAATGCCATAGGGGTTTATGTCTCCACCAAATGAGGTTATAACCTCATTATTCTTATCAAAAGCCACAACTTGCATTTTCCCATGATCAGTCGATAAGTAGGTACCATCAGAAGACACAGCAACGTCACGTGGTCTGAACCACCCTTTGTACTTGTCAAAAACATTTTTACGTTTGCATTCGTTGTTCCAACGTTGTTCTCTTTTTGTGAATTACAACAATACAAGTGGTATTTTGTGAAATAACGCACTGCTTTAAAGAAAAGCGTGAATAGAGCCGCTTAAATGTACGCTGCCACTTAATACTTTGGATGCGAAAGGCAATAATGGGAAATGGTATATAACAGAAAAAAACTTGAGTACCATCAATCATAAAATACGTTAACTGCTTAGCACCGATATTTCAACATGAAAAACTTAAAACCAACACGTTTTGATATCAAGATATTTGTTTATTCAGTGTCTGTAGCCAAGGGTACAGGTTACGACAACGGTGCCTTCCGTCAGTACTGATTGCATTATTAATTAGCAAGCTACAGTCATGGGATGGTACATCTACGAAGTAGTGCTTACACGAATTTTTAATGGTAAGCACAAAAAATACAACAGTCTTTCAAAAACGGACTCAAACTCAAATTATACCAACAGCTTGTTCACCTTTATCATTAAAGATCATTTGAAAAAGAGTTGGTTTGCTCTAAATTTACTCTATGGATTCAACAGTAAGACAACAACAACAGTTAAAAAACACAATACGTTAAGATTACAATTGCATGAAATTTGTCGCTGAAACTATCTCAGAGACATACACTTTTCTAAGATTGTAAGGATTCATTTGAAATCAAAGGAGTGTAAAGAAAACTTCAATGCAAATTGGATATCAATTATTGTCACTGCTGAACATCAAGCATTCCTAACGAGTTTCATTTCGTTTCTGCCAGAAAAAACATACAATTTGCATTTGATTCGTCCTAGGAATATATGGCTCACAAATCTAGGCGTAATAAAAAATTGAAATAAGGGTTAAGAAGACGAAAGGTAACTACCTCGCTACGCTGATATATCGGCAAACATCACCATCTGAACAAATGTACGCTTAAAACATAGCAATACTACGCAATGGCTCATTCACCAAATTGCAATGCATCCCGAGATGCACACACTTGAGTCGCTATAAGTTACGGTAACCCCTCGCCTTTTGTTGGTGGTTTTTGCTTCATTACATAAAATACTTTGACACAATTCTGATGCCAATCACTGACAGCCACTCTGAACGGATTTACATCTGTTCTTACGGCAACATACCTCGGGTAAACCCTTCCTTCACCGATATTTTGAAGGAATTCTCCGTCTGATGAAAACTGAACTATTCTCTTGTTCCCAAAGTCACAGACATAGATGTTATCATCCTTGTCAACGTCAATGCCGTGGGGATCTTTTAACTGACCCGGCCCTGACCCTTTCGAACCTACAGACGTAATATATTCTCCATCAGAATTGAGTAATTGTACGCGATGGTTGTTTTGATCTGATACTAATATTTGATTCTTACTATTGACGACGACTGACCATGGGAAATCGAATTGGCCTTCTCCTTTACCATGAGATCCAAAACTTGTCAAAAATTTGCCGTCTTTAGTGTATTTTTTAACACTGTCATTACTACGATCGTTGACGAGTACATAACCATCCTTAGACATCGTAATGCCATAGGGGTTTATGTCTCCACCAAATGAGGTTATAACCTCATTATTCTTATCAAAAGCCACAACTTGCATTTTCCCATGATCAGTCGATAAGTAGGTACCATCAGAAGACACAGCAACGTCACGTGGTCTGAACCACCCTTTGTACTTGTCAAAAACATTCTTACGTTTGCATTCGTTGTTCCAACCCATTACTTGCACCCTTCTATTGCTCTTGTCAGCAATGATCAAGTCACCGTTTTCATCAATTGCTATTCCGCTCGGATGGTCAAATCGGCCGTCTTCCTTCCCGGGACCACCAATTGTGTTTGAATCTGAAAGATTACAGTAAATCTTCAATCGACACACAGTCACCTGGCGGCGTAGCCACAAACAGAAACGCTCGGCCAAATCCCCACTCTTATTCTGCAAACGTTTCAACATGGTATTTGATTTCATGTAGTTTAAAAGCATTGTTAATCAACCGTTAAATTGCTCCTGAATGGTAAATTAATTTAGAATCATTTCAGTTCTTTTGCACCACTAAATAATGCTGACATTTGTGATATAATCCTTCCTTAAAGCTAGAGTTTTATCACCTTTGCAAACCCATCATGGCCTGAAAAGCTAGCAAGGTAAACTGGAAGCAATCATAATGAACCGATACTCTGTTGCAGTAACACCATTTGGCGTACATTTGACATACATTTTAATAAATCATGTGATATAAAACTGAGAATTATACAGTCATCACTGGCTGGGGGCATCTGAATTATGACCACTAAGTATGAAGGGCACATATTACTCGATTTTTGCTGATGAGATAATATTCACTACAAAGCGAGACTCAAAAAGTGAGCTATGCCGCCAATGGAACGCAGTTAGTGCTCCATCAAACAAAAATAAAATGATCTTCCTAACATTAATGGTACTCTAGACTTTCTCAAAAATGACTTTTGTCAGTAGAAAAAAGATGACTCTACCACAATATCAATACCATCGCAAAAGACGTTATGAAAAAGTTTCAGCATTGAACCTTTGGTGATTTCAGCAAAAGATACAATTAAGTTTTAATAGGGTTGAGTTTACATTATCTTCCCCAAATTGTACATTTTTGTATGTTTCGTATGGGACACGAAAAACAGGCATTTCCATCTTTGAGTATTAACGGGATTTTCCAACTCCGCGTGGCAACTTTCTTAGGATGAAATACCGTTTGAAAAGTTGAGTTGCATAGTTTTTGCTGGAATTGTACTTCTCTGACTGCACATAAAAATCGTTAATTGGAGATTCATCACTCTGTAATCATTTACCGTTGACAGTGAGCCTACCTTCGATCGTGAAGACTGAAAGGTATCACTCATAATATACAATTGTTCAATGCATCTATTTGTAATACACCAGTAAAACTTGCTTGTGTTTGTGCAAAAGTACAACATCCAAACGATTGAGGAAAGACAATGAAATTTAAAAAAAAATTATGTGTTCAGTTGCCATATACGTACATGTTGACATGACAATATGTATGCCCAGCTCGAAGAAGATGGAACATCATGTTTAGGCATGTAATAAACGTGTTTATGTCAGTGCTATGTGAGCATTACGAGAATGACAACAGAAATACAGCCTGTGTGAAAATACATGGTATTTCCACAGTTTGTTTCATATGCAGAGAATGATATATTCATCTATTACCTTCTATAGATGTCAGCATTGACATCAGGTTGTCGAACTCTCCGTTAAGTTGCTCCTTCTGTTTTTCGCTGTTTTCAAGCCTGGACCTCAGATTTTCCACTTCAAAGTCCAGACCCTCTTTGGTTTTTCCCTGTTGCGCCTGTTTCATAACCAGCTTCTCCTTCTCTTTTTCGCTGTCTTCAAGCTTGGCCTTCAGATTTTCCATTCCAAAGTCAAGATCCTCTTTTGTTTTTCCCTGTCGCGCCAGTTCCATAACCAGCTGCTCCTTGTCTTTTTCGCTGTCTTTAAGCTTGGCCCTCAGATATTCCATTTCAAAGCTAAAATCATCTTTGCTTTTTTCTTGCAGTAGCTCCTGTCTAGATTTGGTCGAACTGTCAGTGATATCTCTCTGTTGAAATTCCTTGTCCTTATTTTCACTTAGCGTTAAATCAGCTTCAGTTGATATAATATTTCCTGTGTTCGTTAGAAGATTAAGTAATAACATTTTAGAAATATATTGGAGCCTAATTGAATGATTGTACTGTACTTGATAAAGAGGTTATCCAGATCTATGTCATAAGAGACCGCGTCTGAATGTACCGATTACTTCGCATGGATGTTTTTCTTGTGAATTGCATGCAGTCTCCATAACGTATTTCCATTCAAGAACGTTCTTGAGTAAATATTGAAGCTATTTTCCTTACTCTTTGTGCTCTGACCATATTAAATACATAGCAAAAGGTTTCATAGAAAACCTTTAACCGCATAGGTGCAAATGATAATGCTCCTACAAATAGTTAACAATTTTACTCGACTCATAGTCATGTTGTTCACGTACAGCAATGGACACTTTCTTTGCACATTAGGCTTTGTGACGTGGATGCCCCACACAAGATGTAACATTAAATGTGCACAGGTCTGCGTCACATCCTAAAGAAGTTAGCACCCCGATATCCAACTGAATCAGTAGTTAAGAAGATCGATCTTTAGTAACTTAAACACTCCAGTAATTTTAGCCATTAGTTCATCCTATTCGCAGTGGCTTTCAGCTTGTATCAGAGTACTGACGCGTTTTGTTTTTATTTTACATTCCCAAATTACCGATCAACACAGCATGCCTATTGTGAAACGGTTTATGAGGTCTGCGCAATTCATCCATTCACAACTCAAAAGTAAACAATGTCATTAAATGTCAAAACATATATTATCAAATGCAACAACAAATGACATACTTATTTACATATAATAACTATGATAATGATGATTTACATATAATGACTATTATAATAGGGCACAGTATCAAGGTAATGTGGAATTCGGTGGTTTTGATACTTTCAAATAATGCAAATTTTTCAGGGGGAGGTTAGCAACTATATTCGTTGTAGTGTTCACCTGATTTGTTCTCCCGCGATGCCAATATGTGAAGAGCTTCTTCGTATTCACTGTAATCGATGATAACCCTCATCGTGATACAAACAGCGTGCACTTTTTTTAACAGCTCTGGTGTTATCAAGGCCTCCTCCACTGATTCACGCAGTTTACCACTTTGATAGCGTTGCCACAAACCTTGCAGGGCTTTCGATGTTTTACATTTAACGTTGTACCTGATGCTCCCTTCCTCAGGATCGCTTACTTCGATGTCGGGGTCATCATCTTTGAGTACCTGTCTAGTCTGTTCGTGTTCTGCAGATAGTCCCTCGGCGCTGGTGTTGTACAGACTGTGAGATACCATAGACATTGTACCACCAGGTTCTGGGATACCACTCGCTACACGAAGTTCCGCTGGGACAGCATGGCCGACAGTATGTAGAAGAGTACATAATTGTTAACATGAGCATTAAAGCAATCTTGTCTCAACCTTTATAATTTCCAGTGTTCCCTAAGACGTTATCGTGTTAGTAAACTTGGAACATAACTTGACTTCATTTCAAACTTACTGCACTGTCTTAAATAAATGGAGCCTTCCTTATTTTTGAAAGTATTGTTGCGTATACTACAGGCTACGGAGACAAAATTTCCGACCTGAATTTTGAAGTATGGAAGTTACAAGAGAGAGGCGGACAAAATATGCAATTATTTCGTATACCTGAAAGGCCCTGGTCTACAGAACATGTAAAACAAAAGTCTAATTTACCTGTTATGCTAGCATACGTCATCTGTTCAGGATCAATGCTTACTATGGGGGAACTTTCACCACCAGCTACTGTTTTAAACACAAAACTTTCGGTTAGTGTTATTGGAGTTTTAAATGGTTACAATTGCATATACTGTGAGAGTATCAAAGGATATGTATGTCTAAAATGAGTGAACGGTTGTATCACTGCATCTCACTGTCTGGCAGATTTTATTGTTACATTATTTTTATGTCCTTGGTTTTGTTTAAAGAAGATGTGTCGTTGCAGTACTTATAATCAGTCGCAAAAAAATCACAGGTGGATTATCGAGGGTATCTCGTCACATGTATAATCGAAATTGAAGAAGGGTTGTATTCTTGCACGTAAACCACTTGCCGAGGTCAGAGCCAAAAAGGCTATTAGAAGTGTGTTAATCAGTGTATCGAGGAGACATCATATTTTTCTATATACAACCTCTGTATTTTTAACAGAACAGCAACAATTGGTTTGACTTTAGCAGAGGAGAACAAATCAAGATGTTGTATACGGGGTATGGATTTATCTAGTACTGTCTAAGGTGCAATATAAAGGGTATAAGAGTTAAAAAACTACTGAAAATTAACGCCTACTCACTAGAAAAACACTATAGATTTTGTGATTTTAGATTCTACTAGTTCGTAATTTTTACAAGGAATAGATTTCAATAGTCATAGATTTCCATGCGGCGATATGATATTGGTCCAATTCAAGTATAACTAAAGTATTGGAGTAACAAAGCACTGGTCATGTGGTGCACTTGTTTTCCCGAAAACCGAGGCTGATATAGTTAAATAAATTATGAAGCTTATTCCTTACTTAGAATTCAACACAAAGATCATGAAAGGTATGTCTGTTTACACACTTAGAAAAGAGGGTAAGAACAAACTCAATGTGTCTTACTTGGTCTGCTTGCCACCAATGCAACTTCGCCCTTTTTAGTTCCATCGTCAGTCGTGGTCTCTGCTACTGCTACGGCAACTGTGTGGACGACATGATATTGTACAGTTGTCTTTACAAGAACCAAGCATAATTGATTTGAAGAAACTTTCACGGCGATTGCTTGTTGCAATGACAATGACTAAAGCATATTCAAAGCTGAATAACAGTAGATTTAACTACCTAAAACACGAGAAAGGTTATAACAAACATACGCCAAAAGAAGTTGCTTACACCTTTTAACCGTAACTTCAAATGTTGCTCGAAATACATTAAAAAAACAAGTTGCCTGCCTGTATTATTATCGGTGACAAATTCCGAAGAATATATTTATCAAGTGATAATATTATTTCATTTGCCATCAGATTAGAAGTCAAAGTCAACGAACATGCAGACATCCATGTTATTGGAAATTCAGCTCACCCGACTTGCTGGCAGACTCTATTTCTTCAGAATGTGTACTTCCACTGGGCGAACGTTCACCACCAACCGCTGTAAAACAAATAGTGCTTCGTTTTTGTTGCTGTTTATACCATACCAGAGTGACAAGATAAGTGTTACACGTATCATGTTCTTGCCATAAAATAACATAAATATGGCGCAACAAAGCACTGGTCATCATTGGGTGTACTTGTTTTCTCGAAAAGCGAGGCTGATATATTTTATTAAATTCTGAAGTTCATTCCTCATTTAGAATTCATCACAAAAATCATGAAAAGTATGTCTGACTACACCCTTATGAAAATAGAAGAATACAAACTCCATGTATCTTACTTCGTCTGCTTGCCATCGATGCATCTTCCCCCTTTTTAGTTCCATCATCTGTCGTTGTCTCTGCTACTGCTGCGGCAACTGTGTAGACGACATGAAATTGTACAGTTGTCTTTATAAGAAGCAAGTACAATTGATTTTAAAATAACTTCGATGGCGATTGCTTGTTACAATGACAATGACTAAAGTATAATGAAAGCTTAATAATAGTAGCTTTAACTGACTGAAACACGAGAAAGATTATCAAAATGTATCCAAAGGGAAGTTGCTAACACATTTTAACGTAACTTCAAATGTTGTTCCAAATACATTAAAAAATGAAGCTGCATGCCAGTAATATTATTTGTGACAATTACCCATGGCCAAAAAAATTATATATTCATCGATTGATATTATTTATTCATCGTGATAAGATTACAAGTAAAACTCCACGAGCACACATCAATATTATCGGAAATTCAACTCACCCGACTTGCTGGCAGACTCTATTTCTTCAGAATGTATACTTCCACTGGGCGAACGTTCACCGCAAACCGCTGTAAAACAAATAGTGCTTCGTTTTGTTGCAGTTTATACCATACCAGAGTGACAAGATATGTGTTACACGTGTCATGTTGCTAATCAAGAAATCGACACAAAGATCATGAAAGGTATAAATGTCTGTTTGCGCCCTCATAAAGGTAGGAGAGTGCAAACTTCATGTATCTTACTTTGTCTGTTTGCCACCGATGCATCTTCCCGCCTTTTAGTTCCATCGATATCGTCAGTCGTGGTCTCCTGTACAGCTACGGCAACTGTGTAGACAGAATCGAACATAATAGAATTGTTCATTGAACTTACAAGAACCAAGTATTATTGAATTGAAGAAACTTTCATGGAGGATTGCTTATTGCGATGACAGACTGAAGAAAGTAATGGAGAATATCTCACGCATGAAATGTATTCTTAGTCACTGTACGTAGGTTTGTCTAACTTAATCGCTAGTTAGATTATAAAAACATAGCATGAGCGGAGTCATCCATTGAAATTTGTTCGAAATACATGAAAAGCAAGTTTCCTGACTTTAAATTATTACAATGGCAATTACCTATGGAAAAATTTATAATGCAAATTCTTTATGTTATTATTTCATCGCTATCAGATTAGAAGTCAAACTCCACCAACAGACATCCATATTATTGGAAATTCAACTCACCTGACTTGCTATCAAATTCTGTATCTTCAAAATCTTTACTCCCGCTGGGTGAGTGTTCACCCCCGACTGTTGTAAAACAAACAATATTTCGTGTTAGGCCGCGTTCAAAAAAAGTTGTGAGGGGGGCTGGAGGAATTCAGGGGGCGAATTTGAAAATTTTGGGGGAAGTCGAGGGGGGACTTGAAAGTTTTGCTCTGCCTATAGGGGGCGGACCTGAAAATATTTTGACTCCCGACGTTTTGATGTCGTCCAATGGTTCTAATGTTAGTAATAATTAAACAAAATCTAGAACCGTTTTGTCATATTTTATGTCTTTAATCTCGAAAAAGTCTAAAAATGTATGAATGCCATTAAATTTTCGTAGAACAAGTTGGCCTTGTAATGGGGCAGGAGCTACAACTGTTGATAATTTTTCAATATTTCTATGCAATGTATCAAACACAGTTTCTTGGTGTCTCTCTACGGCATGCTGAAAAACACAATATTCAGTTTGTCAACAAAGCCCGTTTGTCTAAATATTGGTGATAATTGAATGATGCAAATGCACGGTACACGTAGGCTGTGTTGGCAAGCTGAATACTGGATAGCTCAACATTCTATAGGGAATAGAACAAGAACAAGAATTGCTACAACGGGAACAACACTATCATATTTCCAATGTTATCTGAATTGACGATAGATTATTGAACTAACCTCCAGCCTGACTACTGTTTAAATCATCATCTTCGGACGTCGATTCTGAAAAGCCGAATACACGAGAGAATACATTGTGCAGACAGTTAACTCGGATCATGAGTTGTCGTAGGGATTGAATCTAAATCACACCTGATAACGTAGGGTAAGAATGACGAACCCTTTCATCTGTCTTGTGTTGTGTTCGCAGTTGATACTTCACACTTCGTTTGGCAATGTCTAGAAGTTACTACACCAAGTAAATTTCACGTTCTCATGTTTTGCCAGTGAATTGCCAGAAGGTGTTAAAAAATTCCACTCAGTGAGGGTGTGACATCGAAATTTAAACCTCTTAAAATGTTCAGGTATGTGTCTGTCCTAGCCGTTTAGTTGGAAGATATTTTAGAGCATATAAAAATGAACTCTTTCCCGCAAAACGAAAGTACCCTCATGTAAGGCAACTTGTGCTGGATTGTGGTAACATAAGAGAAATTGGTCCGAGTTCACACAATATTGAATGTACGTCCTCTAAGTCAGTCGTCCACATCGCTCTAGGGGAATGGGTGCAGGGCCGTTCTAAACCGTTCACACAAAAGTTTGGGTCTGCTCTAAAATTTGCGTTTTCTCTGAAGCCACCTTTGAGACAAGATATGCAGTAGACCGGCCAATGCATGACCTTAGTGCTCACAATTTTAGCCAGAGCGGCCTTCACTCTGAGGCGAACTCCTCTGGAATGTGAACGTATATGAATAGCCCAGCAGAATTACCTACCCGTGCCGATCTAATATGCAAACAACAAATGGTGAGCTCCCTTTCTATGAATACTTGGTAAGGTCATGTCTGGCCGACAACATTCGATTTCTTGCCTCTTCACTGCCCTGCAGCTATTATTCGACAATTATAAACAATGGTATGTCTTTCGACTGAACGAAAGAAATTTTTCGTAAGAAATGTCGTAAGAACGCTTTCGTGGTTATGATTATTGTTGTCATATGAAAGCAATCTCGATTTAGATGTATTTTGTGTTTACGGACAAGGTGTTTTTCTTTTGCGCCCATGTGCGACTGTACAATCCAGCTTTTGACAGCTAAAGACAAATGGATGTGTCTGTATGTCACTCTGCTTGATTGTCTGACTGTTTGTTTGTTATTATTGTGTTTCTACGTGCCTTTCGTCTATATGTGTGTGTCATGATATTGTTAGTCGTCATGTTTACAAGTGACACCGTCAAAAATATTTACAACGCATTTAAGGAAGGCTAATAAATTACCTTGCTTTGGTCGACCGACACGGGTAATACGACGAAGCTGCTTTTCCAATTCTTTGCGAACTTCGACACAAGTGTCAATGGTAAGACGTTCTTTAGAAATGTGGTCACTGATCTCTTTAGCGGTTGAAACGGCAAGGTGATACGAAACAATTTTCTCCTTCAACTTTTCGTGAAGCGTGGCCTTGTCGTTTATATCTACCATTAAATGGTGCTTGTATTGCTTGAGATACTTCTCAATCATATACTCGAAGTCTTCACTGACCGGTAGCAAAAGTGGAACACCTAGCGATAGCGCTAACGAAACCGACGGATCTGTAATTTGAGCATTTGTGTTTGCAAGTACCAAATGGCAGCCGAGTAGCGCGTCCTCCAGTTCACTTTGAGTTTCGCAGTATTTAGGAAAAAGCCTGATCGCGGAATTCGAAAGTGTTGTCAGTATTTCTTTTTCTGATTCGCTGACATTGCCGATAACTTTCATCTCGATCCTCAATTTGTCACAGTAAGTTTTCGTGACATATTCCAATTCGTGAACTATTGACTTGAGATCTTTCAAATTTAAGTCATTGGGTTGTAGAAGAGAAATCATTTCAAATGTTGAGTCTTTTTCTAGTTCTTTGTAACTATTTGAGACACCCCCGAGGTTTGGTTGAATACAGTAGTGTTCGTAGGACTGAGACATCCGATGTGGACGTTCGAAGTAGCGATAGGCGCTTTTGCCTACAGATAGTACGTGCGACCCTCTATGCAACTCTGAAAGTTCCTGAGTTCTCAATGCAAGCTCCTTGTCATCGCACGAGATAATTTCAGGATTGAACGTAGTACCATCTGGATTCCACACGTTTATAAGATACAGCTCTGCATCGCGAAAGATATCTTGCTTGAGCTTTCGCGCTTCGGCAGCTGTTGATAAGGAGTATCCAAACACGAATTTGACATCTTTTGATAATTCCCGCAGATTTGGATAAAAGTGGTCGTGCAAGTAAAGATATACTGTGCCCGGAATCGAACGATTAGGTAGTAACTGTTTTAATTTCCGCTCTTCTGGTACTGGGTATTTAAATAGAACTCTGAACCGTTCAGCTTCTTCCTCTTCCCTCTCGTTATATCGTACCTCGGTAGAATATATGTTATCAATCTGAATGTCGCTTAGTATGCTGGCAATCATGCGATTGATCGACGGAATTCCATCACTACATGCTGAACCCCATCCTTCGTTCACGATCAATGCTGAAACCTATGAGAGTAGTCATTTAAATAGGATTAGACTACTGGAGGTTGTATGAATGTCGGTAAGCTCTCATTAACTTCATAAAATGCATTAAAAGATACAAGGTAAATAGATGATAAAGGAGAGAGAGTGGGAGACGAATAGATGGCAATGTAGACAAGCAGATAAAAAGAGAGAGTTAGACAGACAGACAGATAGAAAGATAGATAGATAGATAGATAGATAGATAGATAGATAGATAGATAGATAGATAGATAGATAGATAGATAGATAGATAGATAGATAGATAGATAGATGGTTTGCTTGATTGATTGATTGATTGATTGATTGATTGATTGATTGATTGATTGATTGATTTACTGATTGATTGATAGATTGGTAGGTTAATTAGTTGGTAGGTTCATTGGTTGATTTTACATGTGTTTTCTCAGATTCACGTTAAGGAAAGCTTAACACATTTTCGAAATGTTTTTACCTTGTCGCGATGTTGCATATTCAAAAGATGGCGGCTCTTGTTTCTAGGATTCAAGAAAAAGACAAATCAGTATTTAAGCTACCTGATAAATAATTGGCTAAAATGATGGATATTGCTATCGAATGAAATTGAGGAACAATTGCTTGAAAAATAAAGCCACATCACCAATTTACACAACAGAATCTTAAGGTGAAGTACTACGAACTACGTCAAAATTAAGTTGTGGTGTCATTTTCTTGAAACTTTGCACAAATATTCTTGGAAGCTGTGCAAGTGCAAAAATGAAATAAAAAATGGGGGGTCACCGCGCTCGTATCCATGGAAACGGACGTTAAAATGGCGTCGTTAGAAATAAATAAAAATGATATAATTCAAATAAACTAAAGAAAGCAATTATAAAACGCTTAGCAAATGAGTTAATTTTAATAAATAACAAGACTTAAGATCCATATCTATCGAATGTATAGATTTCGTGATGTTTGTAAAGAAATTTTAACATTAGTATCGATAACAAAATGACGATATCGAAATTATGTCACTACAAAATTTTCGAACTTTCTTCCTGTCGCTTTGAATGGTGTCATTTTGACCAAACTTGGCGAATAAAATGCTGACATAATATCATTTAGTTTACACTTTTAATAAAACGGTGTCACCACGCTACCTTTTATAATATCTCCATGTGAATGGGTAATATGCGCCATGTAAACGGGAAGGAAATGTTAATATTTCGCTCATATTGAATAAAAACCAGCTTCCTAGGGAGTCAAAATATGACAAGGTTATAGGTCACATATATTTCTAAGAGACTGGGTCAAAAAATTAGGTCAAAGCGCAATTTCAACAATGACAGGTGATGTTAAATACATCCGCTACAAAATAACCCATTTGCGGCAGGCTGGAGTTAAATCTGCGCAGAAACGTTCTAAAGCGTGTGCGCGTCCGAATTCGTCGCCCTTTACCTTAAGAGGAGCAAAGACCATGCACAAGTATCTCTATTTAAAGATCGAGTAAATCTGATTGCCAACTCTTCAATACCTGTGACTTGCAGATCGAGGCAATATTGAAATACGTCATGGTTATGTATATCTGACTGTTACTAATAATGAACAAACTTTCGACAACACAGTCTAGGATAAAGCACCAAATCATGTTGTATGTTTTGGATCTCAGATCGGGAGACAAAAAAATCAATATAGTGATTGATTTTATACAGAGTGCCAAGTTTTTTAAGGATATATAAGAAATAAAATGTTTGTTTAAAAGATAGACAAAATAAGATAAAAGCTGAGAAATGAAAAGTTATATAAACGTTCTTAGTCAGTCTATCATGGCCATATATGAGTAGTATGCCGAAGGATGGATCTAACGATTTTGATAATAGAGGAAGGGCCCTGCATGTTAAAAGCCCACACGCGAGCAAAGCTGTCGACGGTAAAATTTCACTCTTTCCGTTATCCATGTACGACCCACAACGTTAGTAAGTCATATAAATTAAGAAATAACCCCAGCCGCAGGAGGGTATTATGGAGATTTTGATACAATGCGCGACATATAGCTCGAGAAGAAGCACGAGCCGATGGGCGAGTGCTATACTTTTTGCTATATGGTACACAGTATCCTACAATAAATACGCATTACGTTCATCAACATTGCATTTTATTTGCGTGCAACACGAACACGATACTTATAAAAAATACACAGAGAAAACAGATCAAGAGTTCAAATCAAAAGAAAGAAGTAAGAAGTTTTTCGTAAATTTACATGAGAACAATCGTCCTGGCCCTTTTTTGGCATACTAAAAATAGATTCGTCTCATTCTGTACCGCATACCGTCGTGATATTCAGAGGTGGAACAGTGAAGTTACAGGATCTTATTTTTGATGGATAATTTGGACGTTAATTGTACCAGAAAACAAACAGTTTGAAATGATCCAGACGTGCGATGACTGTAACTGTGATGAACAGTTGTGCAGCTTGTGCTACCCTTGGTTCAGCAAGAGCTGGACGCTGACAATGCTCGTTTCATTTGATGTCAACTTTCGTCGCAGTCACCAGGAGTCATCCCATTGTTATTTTGAACTTCTTGGTCTACATCGTTAGGACACCCCGGTTTGTTACAGTTCAAACTTTGGTGAAGAATATCTGACATACAGTTACTGTGAGGAAGTGTCAATTTATTTGTGTATGAACGAATATTATCTTCGCTTTATAGAGCGGTAGGATACATCGCGTCTCGTCTCCCGCAATATAAAACAAAGTGCACGGTGCGCTATCGCCCTATAATTTTTTGTGCATCACACCCCAAATATGCTGCTTAAGAGATGTTTTTCATCATCGATCCGAACTTATTTTCACCAAGAGCTGAGTTACACACCCGCACTTTATCTGTGTATCAAAATTTGGTCTTCAGTCTTTGAAACAAAGCGGACTATTTCGGTTTTTCTCGAGGGTCTATGGTTTAGATATGTACGTTCAAATGCACCGACTGGGCAATTTTCGAAAATGCTTGTTTCATGTCGTACGCTGCACTTCAAGGTTTGAGTGTCAGAGTGTGCTTTTAGTTCAGATGTTTCCGTATTTTGAGTTTCGCTTACGTCAGCATATGTGTATGAAGACAGGTGAGTCGATGGAGATCGAACTTTATGTAAATCGGACTGTTTGTTTAAACCATACGCCATCCTCTACTTAGTCGATCGAACAGACATTGCTCACAAAGCCGTGAACGTCTATTATATGTGCGATACACACTGCTCGCAGAGATGACATAATTTGGAGGTTAGTATTTCCACAGCAAAAGGTGTGCCGACTACGAACTTTATACAGTTTATGTGTTCTGTTAGATGTCTGTGATCATCACGAGAACATTCTCTGTGATTGTTTCACTGAACGTTCGTCGATGCGCTCAGTTTCAATTGTGACTCGGATTTGCTGTGTTCCACGTTTTTGAGTTCGGCAGAAGTACGAGTGTTTCCAAAGAGCCGAGCGGAAGTAAACGAAGATCTGAGATGGCTGCGCCTATGGTAGCTTGACCGGACGCTGCATAGCGGGCGATCGTGTGTGTTGTCGCCGATTTCTATGTGCGGACATTGTACCCGACTTACACTCGCGTGCATCTGTGAATAAGAGTCAAAGTCGCGTGTGAAATGTTCGTGTTTCTGAGCCACGTGGTTCAAGTCTGACGTGCCTCAGCGGTAATGTAATATTTTTGTAGAAACTATTAACCGTTTAGGAAGAGTTTGAAATAGAGTTTTAGTACTGAAAGTCTGTTCAACTCCTGTCGTTGGAGGTGGGTAATTGTTACCGTGGAGTAACATTCGTAGTTTTAAAGAATAGTAGTACTATTTTGTATGTAAAAGTAAGTTGATGATTTGATGCAATTAGTAATACACGGATGTTGTTTGTTACATTATACAACGGTGTGGGTGTTCCTCATTTCATGACTCATGCCTTATTGCTGCTCTAGAGAGGTACTTGTTAACGCCAGTATCGGACTAGTTAGCTGCAAAATTGTAGCGCTACGGTGAGGCGGTCGGTGAGTTTTGGTTTTTGCGACCTCGCTCACCAGTAGCGCTACAATGCCGAAGGCCCTGTAGCATTCAAACTAGGCGCACCGCACATGGCGCGGCATTTATTTGATATGAAATCCCACATATTTACTGTATTTGGTCGTACCGATTTATCACTACTGAACATTAAACACTATGCTATACTAACCTTGTAGTTTATGTAGTTTGTTGAAGCACGTCGATAGCGTTCCATAAACATTTGAAGACGCCATTACCGACTACCGGTATATTTAAACTTTTTATTTAAACTTTTTTTCGGATTGTGCACATACGTATGTGCAGTTTGCAATTTAAACAGGGTCGTCATTGTGAACAAAGGACAGGCCTTAGATATTACTTTGTCACAGGTACAGGCTGTTATTTTCATTTTTTTCATTTAAAAAGATAGCGCATTATGTCGTAACGTTAAGTGAGGATGATGATATTGAAATTACATGAAATGTAGATCGCTGAATTATTGCATTGTGAAGTTTGTAAATGTTATAGCTTTTAAATAAACTTAACAACGGATGCTTATGATAGGAGACGCTGACATATTTGCTGGGAAAGTGTACTGGCTCTTTTAGAGGGTTTAATCTAAACTAAGATATATCCATTACACTTATGTAGATATATTTCAAATAAGTATGCCGGGTCAATTATTGTAGCCACACCCTTTGTCCTATCGAAAGACATTTCGTGTCTATATTTAGAGAAGAATAGTCGACTATTCCAGATAGTCATTTACGTGATAAGCAATTTTAAATATGGTACGCTTACACTTCCACGGTCAGATATTTCGGACACGGCTGGGCATCTTATCAACGGCGGTGTTACTGACTGTAAAAATATACAACACAAAAATGAGAACTAAACTGTTTATAAATCAGACTTCCAGCATCATGCAGCTTTTGATTGATTGTTTTGACACGGAAGTATGATTTAGTAAGGGTAAATATATCCACTTCTTCTTTTCTACATGAATAAAACGTGACTGTGACGTATTCGATCTCCGTGGCATAACCGTATAAAGAAACAACAAGTCATCGTTGATGACACAGTCCCCACTTGTTAATGGGTATTTTGATTACAGGTCCTCAGAGAGGATAGAGTCCTCTTCATTAGGTCTGTGATAAAAATACTTTTGAATGAATTCGCTTGATACATGTCTGAGTTATGGTTCAGGACATGAAAAAAATCGTAACAAAATGGTCGCACAGTGGCCATATTGGATCGCATCACAAAACAAATTGATGTGCATATGTATGACATTGGTCGATGTCCTTGTACCAACTTTGAATAAAATCGGTTGCGATATGCCTGAGTTATGGCTCTGTACATGAAAAAATCGTAATAAAATGGCCGCACTGCAGCTATTTTGGATCGTATCACAAAACAAAATGCCGTGCACAGCTATGACATTTGTCAATAAGCTTGTACCAACTTTGAATAAAATAGGTTGAAACGTGCCTGAGTAATGGC
>LD352022.1:19539-41903 GCA_001465055.1 Ptychodera flava | reverse complement strand
TGTCCTTGTACCAACTCTGAATAAAATCGGTCGAAACATGCCTGAGTAATGGCTCTGTACATGAAAAAATCGTAATAAAATGGCTGCCTGGCGGCCATATTGGATCTTACCACTAAACAAATTGACGTGCATCTGTATGACATATGAAGTAATCCTTGTACCAAGTTTGAATGAAATCGCTCCAGGCATCTCAGAGATATCTGCGTGAACGGACGGACGGACGGACGGACGGACGCACGCACGCACGCACGGACGGACATGACCAAACCTATAAGTCCCCCCGGACGGTGTCCGTGGGGACTAACAAAAGCTTCCAATGACCTCATAACTTCATGAACGTATTTCATTTTCTCAAAGCCTAGATATTAGCAAATGCAACGACTTGTTTTCTTATCTCTTTTACATAAGAACAATGTGAAAGTAAACTTAAATAACATCTAAAAGATAAGTTATAACTTAGTTCTGCTAAAAAAAGTAGTATAATTTCAGGTCGAAAGTGGAAGTAATTTTGACAATATTGTGAACACAAAACGTGTGTCTCAATTGTAACTTTTATTTGTCCTTTCTGTTATAACAAACTCTGAAAAACGTTAGACTTGAGATCAATCACAAGGTGAGATATTGTCGCTTCATAAAAAATAAGACTATCAAACAAAAATCGCTTACACTCTTTGAACATTGATCCGAGAGATATGCTAAGGGAAGGGTTATAACCAATTTTTGAGGCCATTCAACTTTGCTGTCACGTGATCCTTATGTTGATAATAATTACAAAATACAGTCACAACCTTTCTTAATGTTCAGATTACAAATATATGACTATTTATCTGTAAGAAACAGTCATATATATAAACACGTACACATAGGCCCACCGTGGCCCAGTGGTTAGGGTAATGGACTCACTATGAGAGAGTGGTGAGTTCCAGACCTGGTTCAAGACCAAGTAGGTCAAGAGTAACGGACTCACTGTCGGAGGACGGTGAGTTCGAGGCTCCAGCACGGTGTTGGATATGGACTGATTAAAAAAAAAGGAAAAAAATACATACATACACACACACACACACACACACACACCTATACATAATACATACAACATACTATATATATATAGTATGTATTACAATATATAGTATGTTGTATGTATTACAAAATATATATATATATATATATATATATATATATATATATATATATATATATATATATATATATATATATATATATATAAATTTAATCCTACTTGATACAGTCAGAAATTTTGTTTCTACGAAAGCAAAACCAGCTTTGCTTGGGGTTATAACTGAGATTTTACGAATGGCACCCTGTGTTCAAGATTGAGATACAACATTGTCCTGCACTAGCCAATGTACAATTCTTGTTCAGACAATTTATTTGTCCTATCTATACCATAATCAAAGAGAAAAACTCTAGTGTCATTGTTACTTATAGACTATCTATTTGAATTTTCTTGTATATATTTTCACCTAATCATGATGTCGTGTTAGTTCTATAAAAAAGTTTGAGTGCTGTTGATTTCGATTTCGCCGGACACACTGTCTGCTTGGAACATACAATTTTGCGTGACGTTACAGCAGTGATCTCATAAATGTGTGTTGCTTCAATGAACTGATTATCGCGTAGAGGCTTTTACGAATGACAACACTGGTGTCTTGTGTCTCAATCTTTAATTATTAGCTCTCATTTACAATCATTGGCAAGCCCTGTTTTGTCTTTGTACAAGCAGAATTTCTGACTGTATCGAGAAAGATTAATCAAGAATAAAGTGGCCACGGGTATAGTGGGCAAGTACTCATGCTTACCTGTTAATTTCAAAGTCAAAGTCGTCTATCTGTGATGGAGGAAACGAACAAACGGGAAATGTTCAGCTGCTAAGGGAGAGAACGCCACGTCACCAGTCACATTTGCATACAAAGGAACGTTTCTGTCAGTAAACTGCATATGAATGACCGTTCGCCTGTCAATAAAGTGAAAGCAATGGTTTAAGCTCTTATTCCCAGTATTAGGGAAAAACCAAACTCGAGAGAAAAAAAGGGATTGTTTTGTGATCAGTCTCTACATAAATTTCAACCTCATGCGGATATTTTTCTCTGGAGATGGTTCTACAAAATTCTACAGACTGCTTACTGTGGTGCCCGCGTCCTATGAACGGCTGAAAAGGAAGTCAGTGTAAATGAAACGTTCACCGTAAATGTCATATTTTGTTAATGACATATTTACATTTTTATGAAGAGCACATTCCACACACTAAAAGACTGTCGTACGAATGCAAATGAAGTTAGAGGAGAACCATTTGATCAATTGATGGGGAGTTTTTGATTTTGGAGGGAAACTGTCGGTAGGTAAAGGAGAAAAAATGATTTGATTCTGTAATTTCAGAAAAAAATGCTTCAACAGATGGGAACAAAAAGAATAGTCATCAAGGTGCTGAAATCAGCAAACTAGGAAATTTGATTACATATCTTGTTGAAGCGGGTGCTAATACATTCAATATAATTGTAAGCAAGCGAACCTTATGTCTTGCCAGCTTTTATGATACAAAATTTTAATTTGATTTCTATAAAAAATGTTGCCATTGCAATGGTTGAACAGAAAAACCCAACATATTTCTAGGTTTATTAGCAATTAACATTCACACAACCAGTATTTAAATAAGGAGGGACTATTTCACTTATTCTGTATGTTATGAGATTTTCATAACATATGGCACGATAAAATAGTTTGAAATGTACTATTCTCTGAATATAATTTTGTGTATCTATCCAGGAAAACAAACAAATAATGGTTTCCTAAAATACAAAAAAACGTTCTGTTTTACGACAACAAAACCTGACGACTTCCCTAGAACTCTGAGAAAAGAGTTAAATGCACTGACAGCATGACAAACAGCTATACAAGTAAGTCTAGTTTGACAACAGCTCCATCACTTCGATTCTTGTTTTACTACTGTACTCTCATTCAAGCACTAATACACTACAGTCATCTTCAATCTATTGTGAACTTTATGACAGTTCGACCAATGCTCTAACTTATGCACAAGATTTTCTTCAGGCTCCTGGTACTATTGTGACAGCCTGGAGGAAAGGAACTGAGAGGGATCAGGAGTACAACATCTAAAAATCAGTAAGCTCAGAATTATTTTTTTAACTAGTTGTCTCGTAAATAAACTTTAAGTCTCATAAGCATATTCTGAAAATTGCTATAATTTGCTACTTACAAATATTAGTTTATTGTCCATATGTCGCGGTAGAGACATGAATAGGTTACATGTAGGTAGAAATAAATTCGAGAATGTTTATCAAGAAAAATAACTGCATTGCTTTTGTACATGGAAAATAGTCTGGTGTAGGGAAATTTGCTGACACATCAATTTCCTCAATCAACCACGTAAATCAAATGGTTCTCCTCTAATTGCAAAATCATCATCTGTCTTGACGCATGAACGCCATAAACTTTGGCGCAGAGTGATTTTATGAAGTGCAAATGTACGCATTTTCTGAGATACGATCCCTGGTGGATTTAAAGTAAAAAATAACTTTCTTGTAGGACTAAACAGGAATTCCAGAATGTAATCATAGAAGTTGGTAGAGGGGTTTGTTAAACTTTGGGTAACACTGGGCCACTGATGATTTGAAATATGTTTGAAGCCATATTCAGGGAGATCCTGGTCATACGTCAAATTTGAAGAGACACTCCGTGTGCGAATGTATGTATCGCCCTAAGAGGTGCATATTGACCACTTATGTTTGACGAGGAGAACATAAATTCTAGCAAATCGTAAGCGTACGACTTTATGCAATGTTGCCATTCCTTCGTCGCTTTGCAACGCCACTTCAGTTATGCAGATTTCGCCAGTCATTGTATTGAAAAAGTACACATACAGAAACGGCTAGTTAGGTCCCTGTGAGAAATGATCAAACATGTATTTTTTATACTTCGCATCCCTACTATATTAGATGACAGGCAACAAATATGGCTAAGCTTCAATTCAAAAATTTATGAAAAAATATTCGATGAGGAAGAAACAGATTTCTTTCTATTTTGAAAAGTAGATTCATTATCCTTCAAATGGACTCTCTCTCTCTCTCTCTCTCTCTCTCTCTCGTATTATTTTAGGGGCAGGGGAAATCCAATGAGTCCTTGGTTAAAGTTAAAATTGGTTTTCAGGATTGATATACCGCTCAAGTCGCTTACGAGTAAAAATGCACAAAGCTCTGAGCAGAGCAATTCAAATCATTCTGTAATTTTTGTACACTATATAATCACATTTGAATGATGTCAACTATTCCTAAAATTACGACTCTAAATTTACAAACAATTTGTAGATTCTGGCTTCATCAATGTATCACAGTGACTCTGCAAACTGTTTTGCTTTTCAAGGTTTCTACACAGTTTAAGATTCAGTCAGATATGGCCACTTCACAATAACAGAACAATGTCCCTCCCAACGCAAACACCAGCTGACATCATATGATGTTATTGGGTTAAAGGCCAAAGAGCTATCCATTCCTTTGTGTGGCCACTGCCCCTAGCTTATCAGTTTAGTGCTCACGAGCAACGATACAAAGATACGGTAAATTGAATAACCATATGACCCAAGTTACTTTAAATAACCCCTTAATAAATCAACCAGCGTCAAACAGTCTGACTAATAATATATGAACGATGCTTAGTGCTAGCTAGAAGTCATACGTAACTCTCACTCTGAAAGACATTTAGGAAAAGAATTACTTTCGCGACCGCTCTGAATATTTCCCAACACAAAAGGCGACATTTCAGTAAATTCAAATGAGATTCTATATAAGTTCTTTTAACTATTATTGTAACGCCCTCCATCGTATAGACATTCTTTCTCGGAGCGTCCCTCATATGGCAAAGGCGTGTGTAGGTTGGTTCAACATCATACGAGAAGCAGATAGGAGATAGAGTCGTACTTTTAATTTATTACTTCTAACTGAGAACAATCGAGAACGGGATATTAAATAATGGTGTCATCTTGTATAATTTTAAGAAACAATCAATGACTGGCGGGAAATTTCCACGTCTTGACTATTGTTGATGATAACTTTGTAGTTACGTAAGTTTAAAAATAGATAACATGATTGGAACTAATTCGCGATAATTGGATGGTGAAGTTATGTCCGTTTAATCTGCAAATGTAAGCTCATCTGCTTTTTTTAAGATATACATTAGTGTTTATGACTAATTTGTAATCTTTTAACATTCAGCCATAGCGCACCCAGAGAAATCTGAAAAATGTGAAGATCCGATTATCACAAATTAGTTCCAACTGTGTTAGATATAATTCAGTGGCGCAAGTGCATTAACGATCAGATTTGAGACATGGAGTGTAACGTTGACATCTTGGAATAAATATTTTAAGCGGTGCTACAATTAAATCTTGCGGGTGTGTCGACTTGAGTTACTTATAAGTATTACGATCCAGACTGTACCTCAACTTGAATTCCCCTAACTACGAACGCAGCATTACTTTATTGATAGTTGATAAAATGCTAATTTTTAAGACATTTATATATACATATATATACACACACACACACACACACACACACACATATATATATATATATATATATATATATATATATATATATATATATATATATATATATATATATATATATATATATATATATGAAAGTATATGACACACTATCAATACTTATTTCGATAATATTAGGTATACCGATCAGGAGAATAATTACGTCAAAGCGGTTGTATTTGTTTAGATAGCCAAGAACAACGTATGCTCACATAATTTTAGGTGAGCCATGATAACAATCGTTTCTCCGATTTCATTCAAAATTCTTCATTGAACATTGGTACGACATTCTGTAGATGATCGCCGTTTCAGAAGGAAACTTTTGCGGTTTGGTTTGCGACAAATCCTATGCTCAATGAGTTTCAAATTGACATGCATACTATGCTTTTATCTGCACCTTCACAATCCAGTGAACATATAGTTCTACATAAAAATAGACCGTCGCTCTAAGGTCGTTGGCACCCTGAATAAATGACGAAAGTTGACGCCATTCAAAACAAGGAATATTACAAAATACATATTAATAACAATAAATAAGAATAAATCAGCACTGACAGATATCATAAGCTTTTTCCAAACCCATCGCTTGGCGTTGTATTCATATCGCTGCCACATGTTTAATATATCTTCAGTACAAAGTTTATCGACAAATATCGCATTAATGGTCTCTTTGAACACAATCTTTCTCTACTAGCTGTGTTTATGAGATGTTTACTTTTCAAACAAAGCGAGAAACGAATACAACTATTTGGTTAAACTCCTTTACGAAAGGCAAGTTCAATGACCGCAGACGGTCATTGACATATGTTAGCAAAGGTCGTATATATCTTAGTACAAAGCATGTAGTAACCTTTTGTACACTACCCACGCAGAGCTTGATACTACTAAAATACAAGTTGCTGTCATGAAGTTTTTTCGTTTTGGGTCAGAATATTACAGTGCTCCATAAAAGACAATTGCACAAAGGAAATTGCCGATAGAGTTGTTGAATATGCAGTTGAGCTCCATTTGGTATTCATTTACCTCGCGCATTACTGATATGAGAGAGATTGTATAAAGATATCCAATGAGTCTTTGGTTATAGTTCAAATTTGTTTCAGGATTGATAATGCGCTCAAGTCTCTTACGAGTAAAAAATTACAAAACTCTGAGCAAAGTCAGTCAAATTATTATTCTGTAATTTTTGGGCATATATAATCACGTGCACATTTCAATAATGTCAACTATTCCTAAAATTACGACACTCAAAATTTATCAACAACTTATAGGTTCTCGCTTCTTCAATGTATCACAATGACTGTGCAACCGTTTTGCTTTTCAACAGTTTCAACACGGTTTCCAGAATCAGTCAGTTATGGTCACTTCACAACAACAGAACAATACCCCACCCCGCCCCACCGCAAACACCGGCTGACAACATATGAGATTATAGGGTTAAAGACTAAAGGGCTATCGATTCCTTTGTGTAGCCCTGGGCCCAGCTTATCAGTTTAGTGCTCACAAACAACAATAAAGAGATACGGTATGTGGAATTACCATATTATCTTGGTTACTTAAAATAACCCATTACTAAACAAACAAGCGTCGAACAGTCAGACTAATAATATTTGAACAATGCCAAATGTTTCCTAGAAGTAATAAACTCTACCATAACTTTCAAGATTGTAAAACCACAGAAGGAAATTGAAGTAAACCATTTTCTTTCCCTTGACATTGACAAACTGCATGAACGAAGTGATTTAAGATTTCAATTAACAAGAATGTTGCTCAGTTGAAACGAAAACATGCATTATATGGCACACGAAATTGATATTACGTGCTAAGAAATAAGAGGTAACTACTAACATCTATCTCAGTCTGTCTGTCTGTCTGTCTGTCTGTCTCTCTCTCTCTCTCTCTCTTTTTCTCTCTCTATATTATAAGATCTTGTGTACCTTTTAATTAGCAATCAAAATTTGTAATTTCTATGTCAGTATTATACCTGATTTGATAACAAACTGCATTGTACTAGGTGTGTTGACAATCTTTTGTTCTGTTAGTGTAATTGGTCGTGGAGAATCCGGGTATAGCCATAATCAAGTAAACGGAGATTGTCGTAGTATTAATCGGTCACCCTTAACAACTCCTATGGATGAAGGCTGAAACATTTTATGTCACGGGGTTTAGGTTGTAGCAAGTATAAAAAGTTAAAAAGCTATAACGATAAAATGTGTATATATGGTTTAATGGACGTTACGGCTTCAAAGTTTTGTTTAAAAACCCAGGCTTCGGTAATACATGTTTACGACTATGCTGAACAGATGCATTCCTTTTGGATTGTGACTTATTAACGGTCTATGCCGATGGCCAAATAAAATTCGATTACATGCATGACGAATATTACTTCAACTTGCTGACCAATTCTCTCAAAAGAAGATGCAAATAAAAAGAGAAACTAAACTGTATTGAAATTGTAATGACCATAATAATTTCCCGTTTTCACAAGGTAGTTTGACAAGACGAATAGTTGACATAACTCTGACTACTCTTTTTCACTTCGAAAGAGTGTCTCTGGAAAAGGTTAAATTTACATTATCAGTATTATGAGTATCGGCACACGGCTAAATTTTGAAAACGAAACTAATTTTAGTAACCCTCGAAACGTTTTTCCCAAATTATTGTGAAAACTGAAAAATGTCAAAGAACTCGACTGAAAGAGAATTATCAAAATATTTAGAAGCATTTTCCATTGTTACAATCGTGTCATAAGAATTGACTCTATATTGTGGCTGTCTTGACCATTATTTTACGATATCAATTATAGAAGTTCATATCATACAATAATTTGACCAGTTCACGACATATATGCAAGAGCGATAGCGAGTGCATATATGAAGTGAACTGGTCAAAATCGAGTGGTATACAGTCGCTGGGTGTGATTTATTGCTATTATATCATAACAGTATATTGAAATTCTGGTGTGGAACGTCAAAACGGATTTTTACTCAAGCTGAGAGCTCGCGCGCATGCTTGCCATGGTATATCGGCAATATACCATGGTTTAAATCGCGTCTTGACCGATAAGATCTTAGCATTTCCGACATCAATATACTGGTATGATATAATAAAAATTATATGTTTCATAAAACAAGCAAGTTGTTTAATTGAAAGTGGCTTACAGCTCTCTCGCTCTTTGGTCTATCATTGGTCGTTACGTCTCACGGCTTGACCAATCTATGGACTTGATTTACAGGTGTTTAAAGTATTTTTCTAATGGTACTATTATCTTTCGTAGGCTATATGCCCGCTAAACGTTTACCGCACCTTGTGAGCAATGATTTTGGTCACCGTCAACTGATTTACAGATAGGTAGTCAGGACAGGGCATACGACTCGCCAACACATTCTCAACATTGAACCTTTTGTTGCTGAAGTGCATTTGACATTCATATTGAGCGGAATTGTAGGTTGTTACGCTTGAATGCGGCAAGAATAATGATAGTCATGTAATATTCATAACTTGATCGATTAAAGTTGATATTGCAAGGGATAGCGTATGTTGCGCTAGGCCTGATATGAAATGACCCTAACTGTTAGCTCAAATCTGTGTCAAAATAACGACGCTATACTATTAGGCGGTCACTTGTTGTTTGCTATTCAGCTCTGAGTCATTAGAATATTCACCTGCCTCAGACAAGGTCAAACTTCAAGCATGATTGATGCGTAATTTGCGCCGATTGTACGGAGGTCGCGAGAATACAATGGCACACCAGTGGGATATCATTGTTGTTTGCGTCTAGATTATCACAGTGCCGTCAAATTGATGAATAATGTCAGATTATACCTTTGAATATGGGAGGACTAGTACACGGAATGGAGTTGTCGCGCAGTATTCAAATAACCTGATATTACGATTCATTAAAAGTATAGTGTTAGCTATAACAAAGTACCCGACTCAAATCCTATATTACAATGGCTGCTAGCGATTAGCTTTGTGGCCGGATACGCCTGTCAGCCATGGCCGTTGTCGATAACGGAGATATTTAGCGAATGAAAACACAGGCGACCCATAAAGTATTACTTGGATTTTCACACTGTTTTCTCTATCATTTTCTCTCCTTTCTTCATGCTCTGACTGATCGGAGTAAATAAAATAAATGGTTTATATAACCTAACATAGCCTCTGTGACTCTTTATTTATTTTACACTCCATTACATGGACGTGTATCTCTCATACACACATGCTGTAATTAATTAGTCAACACAACTAATTATGGGAATCCGTGGACTTATCAGACAACATCGGAAAGATAGTGATGATAATAAAAAAGGAGAAGGTATGAAGATCTTGGGAAACATGTTCCAAGGACGTCCGTAAACCTAGTGGACGCTTATTTATTCATGATATGCGCAAACAAACACTGCTCATTATTCAAAAATAAACGGGAAGTTAGATCGAAAGGAACGATGGAAACGCGCATGCTTTTCGTCGCCAAGCGCCAAATCCTAACATAACTAAGCAGACATGGTCCTGCTCCAAGTAAAAAATGCCACCCAGAAAGTATCGAACGACCAAGCAGATAAAGATTGCCGGAGTGGCCGTTTCATAAGTTTTTCAACAAAATTATATAGATGTATGTTTCACATCGTCGTTTCTGGGAGTGTATATACCAAGTATAATTTACAAACCGCGTCGTGATTCAAGGCACAATAGTGACACATTAACAGGAGAACACACTGGAGAATTTTGGCCAGCACTGTGATTTTTTTATAAACCAGTCACCTTCATTTCTCTGCACTCGCTATTAACTCCATGTCTACCGATAACATATCGTTACTTTCTGTCTCAAAATACGTACCAGCAACAGGCCTTTTGACGTCAAAGTCGGTTGTTTTACGGTAGCAACCAAAATCATGACTGGAATGACTGCACGGCGTCAAAGAGTTAATCTCGCTGGTTACTTTTTTCGCCTAATAAAAGACAGTTGGTCGCTACATGGAGCTAGTTTCTAGCTCCTTGGTCGCTATACTAGTCTAATAGGAGAGCGGCGAATCCACAAAAAGGGCCTTATTTTAGGAGTTTAATGTACCCACCTTACACACGGCCACATCATACGTCATTTGAAAGCTTATTATCTCTTATTTAAGAAAATTGACGATGTGGAGCTGCCAAGTAGGGCCATTACCTCCTAATTTGCATAATTAACAAGGGTACCAAATTTGCATAAATGAGATATAATATTTGAAATGTATTGTTAACTTCTCTAACGATACGTTTAAACTATCGAGTGATATATCAAATGAAAGGTCTTTCCATGTAGAATACAAAATGGATATTCAAAGAGATATTGAAATTAATTATACTGAAACATTTTCATGTTTATAAGGAAAACAATATTTTCCCCTTTTGATTAACAATATTTTAAAACTTTTAACACATACAGCCACAACACACAGCCACATTATACATCCTTTGAAAGCTTATTATCTCTACTTCAAGAAAATTGACAATTTGGAGCTACCAAATCGGGCAATAACCCCCTAATTTGCATAATCAACACGCATACCCAATTTGCATAAATGCGATATAGTATTATAAATTCATAGTTAACTATTCTAAACATACGTTTAAACTATCGAGTGATATATCAAGTGAAAGGTAGCTGCATGTAGAATAAGAAATGAATATTCAAAGAGATATTGAAATTGATTTGAACTATTTTCATATTTATACGGAAAAAATATTTTCCCCTTTAGAATAACAATATTTTAAAAATTTTAACACATACAGTCCAATCATACAGCCATATCATACGTCATTTGAAAGCTTATTATATCTACTTGAAGAAAATTGACAATGTGGAGCTATCAAGGAAGGCCGTACCCCTTTATGTCCATAAATTACACTGGTAAGTAATTCGCAGAAATGAGAAATGAAAAATTCATTGTCAACTATTATAAACACACTTTCACACTATCGAGTGATATATGGTCTGTGGTAATGGTATTTGCATGTAAAACACAAAAATGATATCAAAAGCAATATTTAAATTAATTTACGGAAATATTTTCATATTTCTGTTGAAATGAATATTTCCTCTTTTGAATAATGGTATTTTAAAAAAATTAACTAAAGTATCAATGCAACAAAAAGATCTACACGTACGACACTATTGTAGTTGTTGAAATGTGGCTTTGTAGCTGAAACAATGTGTCAGAGTAAGCTGCATCAAAGTAATGGCATGATTCATGATCCAAATCATTCACGTCATTTCCAGGAAACCTGAAGGAATTCATCATCCTCTTCTTCACCAGCATTGTCATGAGTAAAAGGGTTGCCAAAGTTATCGCTGCCTTGGCAGGAACAAAGGTCTGTGCAGGGAAGACTAATTCGACAGCAGACACAATTTGTGACATATAATAAGAGAAAGCAGCTCCGCAAATCGTTCATATCTTAGTTGCTTGAATTTTGTGTATGATATTGTGTATATTGTAAGTGTATATTATGTTATGTTTGGCCGTTTTATGTATAGTCTTGATTTGCCATGGCGAGACGTAACCCTAATCTACGTGTCCTGCCCTATGGGGTAGCAAGACTAATGTGACACTGCGATCCTTTGATGCTACCTTTCGAGAATAGAGTTGTCTTCATCAGTCCTTCTTGTTTTTGGTGAAACATGTGCACTGATTGAATGATTGTAGGTGTTACCAATCGAGTTGTTCCTCTGAAGTTCAGTTTGTTCAAGTACGGAAGCTAGAATGTCTACTGTTCGTTCAGGCTATATTTCTGTACGCTCATTTGAATCGGAGATCGGACTGTTGTAGGTTTTGTGAAGTTTGGCATCATCGTAACGCTTATATTTCCGTTTCTTATGTATGTGATTAGGCTACGCTCAAAAATAACGGTGAAGGGCAGAGGAATTCGGGTTGAATTAGAAAATTTTGGGAGATTGTAGGGGGGTACTTGGAGATTTTGGTCTCCATATAGGGGACCTGAAAATGTTTTGTTTCCCTTTTACTTTTTACGATTCCAAGGTTTTAAAATTAATTTAATGCAAATTTAATAACATTTAAATGTCATCCGATTGTCCAAAGTTAGTAATAATTAAACAAGATTTAGAATCGTTTGGTCGCATTTCATTACTTATATATCAAAAATATCTTGTATTCTCTATTGCCTTGTTGTTGCATGATTGTTCTAATGTATCGTAATGTTTCGCGTTTAACAAGGTAACAAGGCCCTTGAAAATTGCCGTTTGGTTTCATGAACCGCAAAGTATCTGCTGGTTTTGTGTGCATTTTGCAGTCGAGAAGAGCTTTCGAAAATTTGAGAGTATGATGCATTTGTTCATGTTTGATATGAATTCATTAAGCTCGTGTTGAGTTCCAGTGAGAATCATACATCGTTTCTGAATATCAGTCAGAGCGATATTTGTTCAGTGTGTTGCTGAATTATTCTCATTTTGTCTTGGGAAATGTAATGTCGGGAATTTCTGGTAAAACTGGAGATCTGGTACCGCACCCAAATACATGACGGTAAAATTCACTGTTGACTTGAAAGTGTTGTTTTTCAAGATCATTTTCAGCATAGCTATCATGTATTTTGTTGTTGGTTGTTTGATTATGCAATCATTTGATGATCTTTCCTGATTTAATGCTCTGTCGACTGATTCCATTGCTTCATTGTGCTGTGTATTAGTGTACATTGAAACAATGTGTAGTGTTACCAATGTCGCATAGGCCGGAACTTTTATTGTCCCAATTTTCCGTGTAAAATCTGTCGTATCTTTGATGTATGTTGTTTGTTTCTTCACGATTTATTTGAGAAAATAGTCAATGAATTTTGATCTGTGAAAGGTTGGACTGCATCATCCACTTATAATTGGGCGGCCCACGAACTTTCCTCGTGGGCGTCATTTTGTTCACTTGTATTTGTAGCATGAGGTACCAACTTGTAAATGGTGCTAGTATTTTACTCTTAACTGGAATAATCGCCATGGCTAATTAACACTTTATATAAAACAGCCAAACATAATATACACTGACAATATACACAATATCATACTCAAAATGCAAACAACGAAGATACGAACGGTGTGTTGAGTTGCTTTTCCTTCTTTATATAACAATAAATACGATAAATGAAATATGGTGCCCTCCGTCTACATATTCCAAATAACTGAACTGAAAATACAGATGTAACACAGATGTAGTAACCAATGATGTCTCCATCAAAACAAGATTTCTAGAGAAATTGAAACAAAAATGACATCAATAATAGTATACAAAAGGGCCATTCAACACACAGCTATTTATAACAAGATTGGAACTAATTTGGGATAATTGGATGGTGAAGTAATGTCGGTTTAATGTGCAAATTTAAGCTCATATGCTTTTCTATTTACTTGTTTTTAAGAGTAACTTGTTATATTTCAACACCCTACTATAGAGCAAAATTTGCAAAATATGAAGACCCAATTATCCCGAATTAGTTCCAATTGGTATTATGTATTCTTGTTGTTCAGCTATATGGGAATAAGGCAGGAAAAGGTTCCAGTCTGCGTATCCTTATTAAACAAAAAATCAATTGCAAAAAAAATTCAGAATTTATCCGCATAACGTTAGCATTATTCGTATTTTGTACAGAATATTTTGAATATTAAAAACTAGTCAAGATGTTTACGATTTGATTGGAAATATTCAATAAGAATAATTTGAATACAGGTTTGGAGTTCATGATTCTATTCAACATGCAATACCTATCATTTGATATATCACTTGATAGTTGAAAAGTAAGTTTAGTGTAGTTAACAATGGATTTTTGTAATTTTATATTGTAGTCATGCAAATTAGTTACCCGTGTGCATTATGCAAATTAAATCATTTCAGCCCTATTTGTCAGCTGCATATCGTCATTTTTCATGAGGCAGAGATGATAGGCTTTCAAATAATGTTTGATGTGGTTTTATGATGCGTTTCTATGTGTTAAAATTATTAAAATATCGTTATTCAAAAGGGGAAAGTATATTGTTCTACATTAGTACGAAAAAAATTTAATAACATCATTTTAATATCTCCTTGGATATCCATTTTGTATTCCCCATGCAAATACCTTTCATTTGATATATAACTCGATAGTTTAAAGTATGTTTATAGTAGTTAATAAATTTCTAATTTTATATCGCATTTATGCAAATAGGGTACCCATGTAAATTATGCAAATTAAGGGCCACGTCCGTACTTGACAGCTCCACATTGTCAATTTTCTTGAACTAGAGATAGTAAGCTTTCAAATAACGTATGATAATGCTGTACGATTAGGCTTTTTGTATTAATTTTTTTTTTAAATATTGTTATTGAAAATGGGAAAATATTTTTTCAAAATAAATATGACAATATTTCAGTAAAATGAATTTAAGTATGTTTTTGGATGTCTTTTTAGTATTCTACATGCAAATACCTTTCATTTGATATATCACTCGATAGTTTAAAAGTATGTTTCGAGTAGTGAATAATAATGGGTTCTTATATAGCGCACATATCCACAAGTACATGTGATCAAGGCGCTTTACAATTATTATTACCCCTGGTCACTGGACCTAATATGATACCACTCAACTCCCTGGGGAGCAAACTACAGCTCACATGTGCAGCCAATAAGCGCAGCAGAGCTAAACACACACATTACAACCACTGTCCTACCAGGTACCCATCACTCCTGGGTGGGGAGAAGCAATGAGGAATAAAGTGCCTTGCTCAAGGACACAACACCATGGCCATGCTGGGGCTCGAACTCACCATCCTGTGATCGTGAGTCCACCGCTCTAGCCACTGGCCCATGATGCCTCCCTCAAATACCTATATCTAATATTAATCGCATTTATGCAAATTGGGTACCCGTGGGACTTATGCAAATTAGGGGCTACGGCCCTACTTGACAGCTTAATGTTGTTTTTTTCTTCAAGTTGAGACAGTAGGCTTTCAAATGATGTATAATATGGCTGTATGATGTGGCTGTGTGTTCAAGTTTTTTAAAATATTGTTATTCAAAAGGGTAAAATATTTTTTTCAGTATTAATATGAAAATATTTCAGTAAAACCATTTTAAATATCTTTTTAGATATCAATTTTGTATTGTACATGCAAATACCTTTCAGTTAATATTTCACTCGATATTTTAAAAGTATGTTTAGAGTAGTTAACAATGAATTTCCTAATTTTTATATCACATTTATGCAAATTGGGTACCCATGTGAATTATGCAAATTAGAGGGTTATGGCCCTGCTTGGCAGCTCCACATCGTCAATTTTCTTGAAGTAGAGATAATAACCTTTCAAATGATGTATAATGTGGCTGTATGTGAGGTGGGTACATTAAGTGTGAAAAATAGGTGAGCCTGCCGCTCGCCTATAAGGAATTCATCGATTTTCAATCGAGCCTTATGCTGTTAGTGCACACTATTCCCGAAAGAAGCGGCGCAGAGGCTATAAAACTTCGTTTGTACTGTTAGGCTAGCTTTGGGTCTATAGCTGTGGTGTTTTCGGACTTGGACTTTAACTTCACCATCACAGCCATGGGAACGTCCATGTTCTGCCCGACAGCACGCTTGCCGCAACTTTGTTTGTCGATATTAGGAAAATTTTCCACCCAAATGGCCAACACTCATCGACAGCATGGTTATTAGGGGCCTACCACGACCAGAAATCTGCTCAAAAATCACCAAACTATCGCCGTTTCTCCAGCTTTTTCCGACATGACTACTCGCAGACCGTTCTTTTTCTGTTGTACAAGCGATTGACGAGGCTCAGTGCAGCCCGTCACTAAAGTCACCTGAGCGGTGACCTCGCAACACCGAAACAAAAACTGACATCACCGATGATGTCGGCCACTACATTAAGAAGCCCGTGAGAATTTTTACTAGCACTGTGAATTTTTTAAACCAGTCACCGTCATTTCTATTCACTCGCTATTATCTCCATGTCTGCCGGTAACATGTCGTTATGGAGAAGTTTAGTTACACGTAATTATGTTCCATCATCAGCTGATCAGTGATAACCATACGTCGCGTACGTGTAGAACATACGTTCGAAACGGCAAACAACACCTCTACACATACAAAATGTAGTCATAATTACGTGTACACTGTAGTAGTTTTTAGACGTTCTTGATGATTAACGCCAGTTTAGACAAGAAACCTTGTAAACTATCATGGAAAACTTCTTTGATATAATAATATTTCGTAGAGTTTGCACCAGCGCAAGAAGTACTTGCTATATGATTTCCTTACATGAACGAAATGTTGTTATCTCATTCCACTTGTTATCTGACGCCGCCCAAAGAGTTCTCCAAACCATATAAAAAACTGTATCAAAGAAAATCGGACGATTTAATTCAAGGATACAACGAGCTAGAATATTTCTCATACAAAAATTAATGTTTCTTAAAACTTAAACGAATTTCCAATGTTTGTAAGAAATCGAGAACGCGCAGCTAAACTGAAAGGCAGACCACCGTCCCTCCACCAACGGACGGTGGGCAGACAAAACCTTTAGCAACACCACTCGATTAAAGAACCACGCTTAACTACACGAACTTTGACCCTAGTCAAAATCAGACTTGTCCCTGGGAAATATGTTTACAAGTTTGCCCACATATAAACAACGTAAAGGTCAAAGGTTTCAACTTCCGACTTCCTGCTTTACGGACGTCCTCATGCCATGAACTGCAGGCAAGGCACTGGCAGGGTTTGCACTGTTCGCGACCATTTAAACGTTTGAAATTAGAGTAGCTAGCTCTCCCCGGCCATCGAAATACATTGGCTGCAGTAGATATTTGATAAATGGTCATGACTGGCCGCAATTTGGTAATTTCTGGACACATTTCAGGAGAGCTTCTTACCTTCCCGTTTTAGTAACCATTTCTATCTTTTGCGATGTTGACCAACCCGTAAAATCCCTGATAAGTCCACGGATTAGCAAATTAGTTGGGTTGACTAATTAATTACAGCATGTGTGTATGATAGCTATACGTCCATGTAATGGAGTGTAGAATAAATAAAGAGTCACAGAGGCTAGGTTAGGTTATATAAACCATTTATTTTATTTATTCCAATCAGTCAGAGCATGAAGAAATGAGAGAAAATGATAAAGAAAACAGTGTGAAAATCTCAGTAATACTTTATGGGTCGCCTGTGATGAAAACCGAGCATACGTACCGATTTTTGTAATATCAAAGTCGTCGACCGAGGACATAACAAAACTGGTTGATATTTATGAAGGGACTTCAATCGGTAAAGATAGTTTAACGTTTCGAGTCACATATAAGCTCCACAAAGTAGCCTTGCCGTTGGTAACCTGTACAGACGACGTTGTGCATGTCGACAAAATGAAAGTAATGATTTAAGCTTTTTTATTTTCAAATAATATGAAAGAGAAGGTGAGAATAGAAGAAGGTACTTCTTTTAAATACGTCGGTAGGTAAAAGCCACACGTTCCAGAAGATATAAAATGGCTCTTTGAAGTTCTACGCACTACTCACTGTGATGTCCCGCTGACGTCGACAGCTAAAAAGAAAGAACTGAACATGATCTGTTAAGGGTAACTGCATACCATATATCTTGATTTAATTATTAACCAGGGCCAAAGCCTGAACAAATTGCCGGGGTGAAGATCCTAGCTCAGCTGGCTTGGCGTAACTTACATAAATTTATATTTTGGCTGTGTTAACAATTCAGGGGACAGCTGCCTCACTCCCCTCCCAGAATACGCAGGCTATGGCCCTGTTTAAAGACCGAACCAGTTCCCTCGGACTTGCACTTGGTCTTGGATAACTATCCCGTTACTACTTCATGGGTAAAACCACCCATGCCGGTAGTAATAATCACGATGCAGACATGTTACTCCCAAGAACCGTCACATTTGCAATGGTAAGGAAAACACGTTACGCAGGGTTACTATATACATGAATATGTGCCTGTTGTGACACAAGCGAACATCATTCTGTGTTTCTGCTTGAGAGTTGCGAGTGGCCGATGGATGCGTGGATTTGAAGTGATATAAGCTTCGAATGTAAAAATAGAATATGATTGGGATATCGGCAAATTGAATGAAAGTTGGGCCGTTAGGCAGATTTTTTGATTACCTTTCGGAAAGAGAAAAGGGCTTTGGATTGAGTCTTTTGTTCAGCAATATCCTGATTGTCAGGCAAATTTGAAGAGTTGCCATCCTTCTGAACAGTGATTATTGTATGTGCTGTATCATATCATATCACTATAATGATGGCGCCAATACAACGATCGGATTGATCGAGAAGTAAAAATAACCCTACTATATTCAAAATTAGCAGTGACGGTTGGAACAGTCACGAGCTGGCAGCTTGAGGACAATTCCTTTTTGATGTTTCACGCCAGAAGGTCAATTTAATTTTATGATATAATAACAACTCAGCAACGGGTAATAGTAGTTTGGACCAATTTACTTAATATGTGCACTCGCTATAGCTTGTGAAAATTTGTCGTGAACTGTCGTGTCATGAATTTGTTGTGAACTGTGGTATTACGTCGCTTTGTGTAATTTATTACTTAATCATCCTTTGGGGGAGGAATTCATGACATTTTTCTTACAGCAAGTTTCTTATACGTCAACATGTGCAAAGAGCAAACGACAAGAAATATTTCATTGAAGGCGTTTTGTCATATAGCAAGCGATGTTTACTGCCTAAAACAAAGGCAGGCAGTTGAAGATTGAAACTTTTCGCCTTGCGAACTTTTTCAACAATACCTATGCATTTTGCAATTTCAACACAAATCCATCATCGTGAGTAAACAACAGGCCTCAGATATTTCTATGTCACACGTACTTGCTATCATTACATCTTGTTCCTGTAAAAATATTCAGTTCATTACGCCGGAACATTGTGTTACGATTATGATTTTGAATTTTCAATTAAAATGTGATCATTAATTTACATTGTGAAGTTTGTATCTTTTGAGATATGTCGTTCAACCAATTTTATCATATACCTATGCCCTGTATTGTGTCTGTACTGAGTTCAGTGACATGATTTATCATGTTGATTTGCATGTCAATTAAGTGATACGCCTTGTTGATTTGCATATGGAAGGAATGATCAGCGCGTCTTTCTTTCATTCAAATGAATATTTCCATATGAAAAAGTGATACGACCTGTTGATTTACATAACAAAGCCGCCTGATACGGCCTGTTGATTTGCATACCGGACTACTTACATGGTGGCGCCCTAATCAAAACAAACCCTGGTGCCCGTCTATGATTTTGACTTTGACTACGATATCATGTCCGATCGCCAAAAGTGGCAGGGTTTTGAAACATAGGAAAATGAGGGGTAACTAAATAAAACACATGTGTCGATATCGAATTAACCTGCTAGTAGTGCTACCAATTTGAACAATTTAAAGAGCAGAGCGTCACACCGTACGGGCACTGACAGATCGATGACAGACCAGCTGTGTTCCGTCCGTGCATAAGCACAGACGGGCAGACGACAAGCAAAAGTGCTATCGGACATGTCGGAGGACCGGCAAATTCAAAAGCACAACTTTCAAAAATATCATGTATTCATGGTAAACGCGTTCTGGAAAATAATACCAAACACAACACTTGCATGTACCGTACGGATTCGGTAGATATCTTACATGTTTGATGACAGAGTTCAAGCATTGCTCTGTTCAACCGTAAAATAACTGTCAATGAGCCAGCTGATAGATTACGCCAGACGCTAGTATATCAATCCGCCTTAGCAAGATGACGCAAACAAATATAGTCCATCAAGAAAAAACACAGTGAAACGTAGCATATTTTATATACGAGATTTATTCATTCAATAACGTGGGCATAGGTATATGATAAAGAGGTTATCCCTCGATCACCTCTTGGTAGGGTCGTATTGCTGCTCGTGCGGTTGTGGGCCGCATCACACTCGTCTTTGACTCGTGTGATGCGGCCCACAACCGCACTCGCAGCAATACGACCCCACCAAGAGGTGATATCGAGGGATAACCTCGTAGTATCAACTGACTCCATGATGGGAAACACTCAAACATCGGCTATAAGAAAGCGTGTTGGCTTTTTTAACGCTAAAAGTTAAATCAGATCTATTTCCAACATGTATAGTATGCCTTTATGATTCTCAAAAAACACTTTGAATCAGTTTGAATGTTCATATATCTGGAGTGAAGTACCGTCGACAATTCAAAATAGTCCTTTGAGTCCATTTGTTCCTTGGTAGTTTTTTATTTACCTTGAAGAATCTGTTTCGCTATGTCCAATTTACATCTTGCCGTAAGACCAATCTTTTAATTTGACTTATTTACAAGATGTATGCATATTCAGTCACCCTGGGTATTATAATTCGTGTAGGTCAGCTACAGCAGGTTTTCACACTCCTTGTGAGGATTGATTTTGTTCTTCGTAAATCAATATCTTCCGGTTGATTTTACACCAGCAAAGAGGACATGCCTCTTCCAACAAAAGCATGTTGAATATAATGATTCTAAGTAATTTAGCATATATTCTGCTGCAACTATGGTGTCGAATCGCAGACTTCTTTCGCATCACATTCGCCAAGACAACAGGTTATGGTGCCAAGATTGATATTATCTTTATAGTTGCTAAATACTTATTTATATCGATGCAATATCTTTGAGATTCTTTTCAACCCACTTTATGAAATATGTACATGTGCACATCCAGGCAAAATATGACCCCAGCCTATCCTCAAATCAAATCCGACAAATGTATGTAGGTGATATGATGGTGATTACCCTGGCCTATCCACATTAAAATTATTACACAAACTACGGAATATGGCCCAGGACTATCAACAACGCTGAATACACATGCAGTCTGTGGAAGATGACTCATGACAATCCACGATAAACGTACATGCACAGAGAATGGAAGAGGACTCAGGCCTATCTAGAAAACAAATACGTGTATGCACTTTTGAACATGACCCAGACCCATCATCAATATACATAGTCTGTAGATAGATATGCCTAGGTCATTGTACATGTATTTGTATCGTGGATAGGCCTGGGTCATCTTCCGTAGTGTGTGCATGTATTCGTAGTGTTGATAGCCAAAGGTTGTCTCCATAGCGTGAACATGTATTTGTCTATTGGCCAATGTCACATTCTGCCATAATGTGTAGTACACACTGTAAAAATAGCGGACGCTAGACGCGTCTTTACGCGTTCAAAATGTACATGTCGGTGTTCAAATTTGATCGGCTAGTGTTCACATTATTAACACTAGTGTTCATATTATTAACAATGATGTTCTAAGCCTGAACACGATGTGTTAACAACCATCTCCTTCACACTCGAGAACCTGGGTCGTAAAACTGCATACGTAATTATGCTGTGGAGCCTCGTTTTCAATCTCCCGGGAAAGGACAACATGGCGGATGTACTTTTTCGCTCTCCGCGAACGTGTTTGAAAAGTCTGGTTTAGAATATTGTTTGTGGTTTAGAAGGAAAAAAATATCTCACAAAACTTGAAACTATGTATATCCAACCAGATGTTATGAACACAATCTGGATTATTTTTGCCCTGTTGCTCGAGTCTACTTGCACTAAATCCGGATCGTGTAATAAACTATTAGACAGTTTATTCAAGTCAAGGAAGGAATTATCATTGGCATGTGCACGTAGCTGAACAAAAACCTGGCTTGATGATAATTCAGTTAGCATGTAAGGCAATCCAATATGGTATGTATCAGTGTCAGGTGAGTATATCAGAATGTTTTTAGCACCTGAAACAACAG